>PVJD01007559.1:0-82878 GCA_004026545.1 Mormoops blainvillei
CCAGAGTTTCTTCCACTGACTCAATCCCCATTGATTTTTGCTGTCAGAAGTTATGGGGACTTATTTTCCTGGCACCGGAACCCTGGGTTGGTGGTCAGGCATGGGGTTGGAACTCCTCAGGCCTGAGATATCCCTCCTGATTTTTTATCCACAACACATGGATGTGCAACCAGTCCATAGTGCATCTCTGCCCCTCTTAGCAGTCTGGATGGATGTTGTTTCTTTAATTTTGTAATTGTCAGACTTCCATTAAACTCTATTTCTGACAATTCTGAGTAATAGGTGTTCTATATTTTAGTTGTAATTTTGATGTTGTTGGAGGAGGAAAACCGTGTTTACCTATGCCACCACCTTGACCAGAAGTCTCATTTCATTGTATGTATTTTTAAAACTTATTCAAATACTCAATAAAAATAGGCAGGGTATATTATGTTAGTAAACACAATACATTCAATGTGATTCTAATTAATTGAACTGGCAAGGCTTTATCAAAGATTCATTATATTACCTGAATTATACTATGCATTGTGTATATACTGAAATCTCCAAATTAAGAATAATGTAACTTGTATATTATTGTGTGTTCGAAATAAAGTTTTAAATTCTATTTCTTACTGTATTAGCCAAGGCATATCTAATCGAAAATATAAAACTAAGACTTACAGGAATACACTGGCTCTGTGCTCTGTCTCCCTTGTCCTATAGCAGACAAAGGCCTTTACATCTATGTTTTAATCGCATTGAATATTGTCAGTCTGAACAGTTTGATGCATGAGGCGTGTAGCTGAACCCCTCTACCAGAGGTCATCAGCAGTTTCTCTGATATCTTTAGAGACACTAACTCATCTTCAAAACTACTTTTTCTCATCTGAGTAATGTACCAGGACCCCTGCTCCTGAGAAGGGGAGTGAATCACACTTCATGTAAACCTTTTTATTAGACAAAAATGAAATGCAATAATAGGATTCAAATGCAAGCTAGAGTTGCCTGTTAGGACTATCAATCCGATTTCCTGAGAAAAGAAGGAAAAAACTGAGAGATTCATCAGAATCACACATATCACACATGTATAATTCAGTTTTGTTACCCTAGCAGCTTATCTCAGCCCTGAGTGCTCTGGCCTGTTTGAGAAGGTGAATTAATTATTAAGCAATTTCTGTAAAGCCACTTAAGTTAGCATTTTCTTCTACCCTGAGAGTAATGATACAAATGTTGCATTAGCAAAGTAGGATGTAATAAAAGCTTCAATTGATTTCATTATTGACAATATGCCAGCTGAATTAGGACTTTAGCATTTGCTCCCCCATCTAACTTTTATTTCCTACAGAAGAAAGGATAGATATTTTAAACTTTTTGACTATTTACTTGAAAAACATGTATTTTAATTTTGTTTTCACTACCACAACTGTTATCCACTGTTCTAATGGAGGTCCCTCCAATTAATAGGTTTGTTAATTTTTTATAGTTATTTCTAGAGAAAGTTGATAGTGAATTTTGTCAAGGCAAAGCAAGGTTCCTAAAAACTTCTGAGAAAGGACAATGGAAATAATAAGCTAATATTAGAATTCTTCATCTCTGGGCATATTTTCAATCATATTTGAAATGGTCTGACTATATCTCTGGTTCCCTGGTTCCAGGAGTTTAACATTATATAAACTCCATCTTTATATGAGGAAACCTGAGCTATACGTACAAAAGAGTGCAATTAAAATCCTTTTAGCGATGGGTAGATTTCCCTGTCAAAGACATCAAACATTATATTATGACCCTGCTTAGGTCCTGCTCAAGGTAGAGTTGACCTTTCAAACCAAATAATTTTTTTGGATGACTCATTTGTGCAACTCTTTCTAATCAATGTTAATGACAAACGAAAATTGAAAGAAGTCTTATAATCACAGTTAGTGCCATTTAGAGTGTTTTCTGTCATAGCTTACTGACTACCCTTCCTGAAATGGCTTCAACTGTGACAGGAGGTTGATGGGCTCATGCACTGGGCCCTTCAGGTGCTGGTGGTTTCAGAGTTTCACTCCATTTTCATATTCTGTTCCAGTTGTTTTGGCTTTGTCTTCAGGTGGACCCCCTCCCTCACGGAGGCAGAATGGCTCAGCCTGTCGAGAGTCACACTCATGTACACAATGTCCAGAAAGAGATCATTGCTTTGAGTAACTCCCTGAAAACCAAGCAACCCCTCCCTCCTCAACAAAAACTGCACAGCTCACTGGTTCGAATCAGGCCATGTTTCCATTGCACAATCAACCAGGGAAATGTCTGCCTTTCTGGATTTGTCCCTGCGCTCCTTACACCAATAACCATGGTAGAGGATAGGCCTACCCTGACCCTGGACCACTTAGGGCTTCTCACTAGACGTGAGAGAGGCTGAATCCCTTCTCCCAACACCACAGGCTGGACAATGAGCAGAAACAGAAGGGTGCTGGAGAGATAGTTATGGTGACCACTTCAATTCCTAAACTACTTCATATGTTCTTTTGTTCAACTTTATTCATAGGAAATAGGTGGGGGCATAATGTGGAGCCCAACAATACACAAGAGAGGTTAAAAGTAATTGTTGTAGGCAGAAGCCTAAAAGTGATGGTAAATCAAACACCCCATTTCTGTGATTTTACCAAAGACTCAAACACTGAACTTAACTTGAATTCTAGATCAAAAAAATGTGCCTTTTCATAGTATTTTCTCATGGTTTTTAAGAGAAACTTTGCTCAAAAGACATTAATACAACTGGCTCCCAGACTGCCTGTTGTTCAAGAAAATTAAATTCAGCAGAGCTGAGGATTCACAGCTCCTAACTCCTCAGTGATGTCACCCTGTGGGAATTGGGGGCAGAGAGGCTCTTTGTGACCCCCATGGAGACAGACCTGCCACAGTAGCAACTCCTCAGTGGTACTGGAAGTCATAAATAAATACAGGGAAGAGTTACTGGAGCAAATCAGTAAGTCGAGCCTTCTGCATCCACGCAGGCAAATCACTCCTGATGCAGAAACACAGAAGCAGAATCAACTCTGCTACTAATGGCCTGTGCTGAATTTTCTTTCTTTTGATGACTATTTAGAGAGACAATAACAGTATCTAAGCATCTAGGGAAGATTCTAGTACCTCTTGTGAAAGGAAAAAGATGTGCTAACCTAACCAAAATGGTAAATTTAGGTATTTGCCACAGGAGTACTCATTCCCTATTTGGTGTGAGAAGTTGTTCTTTTAAAATAAAAGCATTCACAGTGTTTTCTATTTGAGCCTTTTCATTTTTAAGTCTTTTGCAATTAAGTCTCTAAGAAATCCTGTCAGATTCACAAATAAGTCATCAAACCCACTAAGTAAGCTCCTTTCAGGTCTGCTCATGCCTTGAGTGAGGCAGAGGCAGAGAGGTGATTTGTCTGTATTTTGGTCAAGCTCCAGGCTGGGTGCTACTTGGCACATGCAGTAATGACCTGGTCTCTTGAGTTCCACTGGCTGGAGAAGGGAATTTTTCAATTCATTCAGTCAGTCACCACGCAGCCCATGCACTTCCTCATGCCAGGCTCAGTGCTTGGCCCAGTCCTCACTTTGAACTCTGCCACCTGGTAGGTGATCTGTGTCTTAAAATATTATTCATTGATAACAAATCCACATTAAAGACATGCCTCAGTGGGATTTCAATGGCACCTTATCGCTGTGAGCTGAGTAAGAGTCCTCCCCATCCCTTCACATAGGCTCAAAAAGCTCCAGTTCCCTGAGAGATCCCAAGCCCATGAGAACAGAGAAGCAACAGCTGAATCCACCTTTCCCTCAGGAAGACAAGCAGACTTTCCCCAGGAACAAATAGGCATGTGTCCTTTTGGTTTCTGATGGTTTCACTGATTTACTTGGTTTATGTTTTAGAGTCTTTTTTAATTGAATTTATTGGAGTGACAATGTTTCAGTGTCTTATTGAAACTTTCAACCCTTTGTGTTCTATACTTTCAACCATTTATTTGTTCATGTCTGTTCAGAAACAGATGGTACATAAGTTTAAAATAAATGTCTACAATTTAGTCTATATATAGTAACTGTAGAGTTTTCAGCACTTAAGCCATATAATATGTTGGTATATTTGTTCATATTTGTGAGATGAAGTTGATTGCCTTTGTTACCTACAGGATGAATATATCACTTTACTGTTTTTATAAGAGATTTAAACTTTATTACCCTAAATAGGGAACGTGGCTGGTTGCTTAATTTAATAGCTCTCATCTTAACCCAAAGCAATGCAGGATAGAGAAAAGATATAAAAAAAACTGTGCCCCTTTTATGTTCCTAGGGGATATACAATCTTTTCAAATACATTGAAGAATAATTTGTTTAAAATATTGTAATTCAAGCAATAATTTATTTTTATTGTCATATATTTATTATCTTTTTTATTATATTCTCTGCTGAAAAAAGAGGTTGCCTCTGTATCTGACAATATGTGTTTTTAATAAGGCTATGGGGGAAATTTCAGCTTTAAAGCACATAAGACTTTGTAAAAGTCCTCCAGCCGGATTCTAAGAATAATAGGCAAAATTACATGACTCAGACTCAGGTTCAACAAACATTTATTGAAAAGTTACCACATGCATGCTACTGTGCCAAGTGCTTTCTAATGATACCTTACTTGATCTTTATAACATTGTGCTGAGGAAGGTATGATTAACATCCCTGCTTTACAGATAGGCAAATGATACCCACGGGGATTGAGTAAGTAACTTACTGTCAACACAAGTAAAATGGAAAATGCCTATGAAACAGTAATGACACACAGCAGGCATTCATTCCATGCTTGGACCTTAGAAATATAAAGCTTTTTAAGATAAATACTGCTTCTTTTTCACATTCTTAGATCCTACGGCACTAAATGAGTGAACCTGAGTCCTCACTTATTTATGTATTTATTTTTGTAAGTAATCTGTTATTTTACCTGAATAGAATATTAAACTATCTGCCATTTTTAACTCTTTAAGCATGATTAAGGTCAATCTTCTCCAATTATATTGTGTCATTAGACCAACACATTTTTCTCCTTTATCGTTTTATTGAAGTATCTAAGAGAAATTTTTTCAACTAAAGTAGCTGGAGATGCTTTTAGTGAATCTAGAAAAACACCTTTATTTAATCAATACTTGCATGTTCTACCACTGATGTTTGGAGGTTGCAAATAGTAAATTGTGTTAAGGCCAAACTTTACATTTTACTAATCGCTTTCCCCCAGCACCTAGCACAGTGCCTAATACATCATGGACATTCAATAAATATCAGATAATGAAATAATAGATGAACAATTCCTACACTGAATGTTACACACATATGTTCACTCATTTAGTGAGGCAGGACCTAAGAATGCAAAGAAGGAACAGTATTTGTCTTAAAAGTCTGTCCTTTCAGGGTCAACAAGCATTGACTGAATTCCTGCCATGTGTTATACTGATTCATGGGCATTTTCCATTCTACTCATGGGAGAGTAAGTGACTTACTCAATCCCCGTGGGTATCAGTTGCCTGTCTGTAAAGCAGGAATGTTAACCATACCTTCCTCAGCACATTGTTATAAAGACCAAGTAAGGTATCATGAAAAAGCACATGGTCTTACAGATAACAGAATGTGAAAGAAAGAGGGAGGAAAGGAGAAAAGAAACTAAAGATTATTGGTCATTCATGTGCCAAGTACTCCTCTGCTCAGCCCTTTAAAATGAGTTGTCTTTCTTGTTACCACACAAGTCTCTTAAGGTTATTATCTACATTTTTTAAAGATGGCAAAATTGAGGCCCAGAGAAATTAATTTCCTTATATAGCATATCTGGAGTCGGGACCTGATCTAACCAAGTTCCAAATATGACAGTTAAATATAATATCATCACAAATGCTGGCAAAAATGTTGTTGCATAGCTGTGACGTACAGCTTTATTATTTGCTTACATTTATTTTGAAGAAGAGAGATAATGGTGCTATGTAAAAGTTCTTAGAACTCTACGAGACACCACTCCACATTAGCTGCTGACTGTATGAACACAACACATGGGAAGAAATTCTGTATCTCTGACTCAAAATGCATTTGTAATCCATTTACAAAGTCTTCAAGGAATACAGAGGCAGTAACTAAACAGTTTCGCCACCATCTTGGTGGAAGTGACACATTTAAGTGTCTTGTTTAGATTTTAAAATGAAGAATTCATAAGAGCCTTTCCCTGTGCATTCCTGAAAGACTGGAAGTCTGAGGCTTCGCCTCAGAGCCCTGTGTGAAGGAGGGGTCACTAGTTGTCATGGAAGTGTAGTGACCTCTGCTTCTGTGTGTGGGAGGCACTTTGGGTTATCAGAAGGAAAGAATAAATCAGGCTGCCTAGAGGAAAAGGAGGCTAAGAATTTGCAAAGAGTGATAGAAACAGGGTGGGCAGAGACCCCACAGCTCTAGCATGGCCTCTCCTCCTTTCTCTGGGCCTCCAGGTCTTTGTGTCACAGGCTCTGTGTGCTGTTTGCTGCCTCCTCTGAATTTTAGACAATCCTCTTTGTGGTCTCTGGTCTACTTTGTAAGGAAAGTCTGTGTGACAGGGGACCTGGTAGCGTGATGGTAGCCAGTGCGTTACTTCCTAAGTCTTGAGCCTCATGATCTAATTGGCTGCAAGCATGGAGTTTAGCTAACGCTCTGCCCAAGTCATTTCAACACAAGTCTAAGGTTTTGCTTCCTGTCCCTGCTGAGCAAGGGATAGTTGTATAAGGTGTTGATTTAGAAGTATTTTTAAAAGAAACATATTTGAAATCCAGATGTACCAGTAGATGACATTTAAGAAGTCTGAAAGTGAATTGTTTCTCCTCAAATATTCAATGAGTTGAGCACAAAACCAAATTCATGCACTACTTATTCTATAAAAAATATCTTTGTCAACTAACAGAGCTGTTAGACCTTGATTTTCACTAAATATTATGAAAGTATAGCACACTGGTCACCGTGTACTCTTCCGATGCATGCAGAAAATCTCTGCCTTCTGGTGACAGAGACCCTGGACTAACGCAGTGCTGCTGAAACACAGCATATGGGCAGGAGACTCACTGCCTCCTCCAAAATGAAAGTTTCTCAGAAAACACATTTTAACATCAGGGACATGAGTGTAGCTTGATAAGTGTTTCTTTTGTTCAGTTTGGCACCTACACAAATATTCTGTGAAAATGTCTGCTTCCTGTGAAGACATAAATGTATATACAATATAATCACACAGGGTCTCTAGATTGTGTTTCCTCAAATATGTATTGAATTTCTGTTGCAGTCATTAAAGTTTGGCATATGTATTCCATAAATTATTTAAAGGACAGTGAAATTTTCTAAAAATACATCTTGTAACCTCATGGCTAGAGCAACTGTTCTGCAGTTACCAAATTTACCTGAGAGGTAGGCAAGTGAAAACGAAGCAAATTCATTGAAGGCTTGCTCACTGGCACACTGGAAAGGGCTGTGGAAATTCTTGGGAATGCCTCCCCCCAAACTGCTCATTGAGCTCAACTAGGTCAGAAGAAAAATCAATGGTGGCTCACTTCAGCTCTTGACAGCTCTACCTCCCTCCGATGCTTGTGTCCCCACATTCATTCCAGGGCTGTCATTCCACAGTTAATAGACCATTTGTCCATGGATGGTGCCCAGCCTCAAAGATGTTTCTTGAGTTGTACTCTGAAGAATCGACATCCCACTGGGCTTGTGGCATGGCCAACTTTGTTCTAACGAGAAAGCCTCAGTGTGGATGTGGGAGGCAGCTCTATGCTCACCTGTTCAGTTATGCATTTCCATGAACCTGGAAAAAATCCAGCTGCTCCATTATGAAATGGATCTCTGCAAGGTTGAACCAATAAATTCTTAATCACCTTAGCCAACACTTACTGAGCACTCACCATTAACAAAGAATTGTGTTAAAAGCTTTACCTGGGATACCTCTTTAAATCCTCAAAACAACCCTAACAAGTAGGTACCCCAATGATCTCTACTGAACAATGAGGAAACTGAAGCCAGGGTAAGTTATATAACCTTACCTGTCATCTCACAGTGGGGGACAGTAGAGCCAGTGTTCAAACATGGCAGCCTAACTGACCTCCCATTCTGAACTTCTTCCTTAGTCTCCTGAATCAGTCAGGTGGAGGCTGCTGTGATTCTCAGGTGAGGATGTGGCCTTGGTTCTGAAAACAGATCTTATTTTTAGTATATGTATAAGAACAGCTATCTACTGAGCACTTCCTATGAGACAAACTGCACAGCCCTTTGACCACATCCCATTTATTTGTCATCAGCACTCTGATACATATTACGGTCCTCACCTTCTGGTGAAGGAACAGATCTAAATCATTAAACAGTGTGTTCAGGGCCACATAGCTGGGATATCTGTCTCTCAGTAGGACTCTCACAGCTATACTTCCTGCTCTAAACTTCCCTTTTTTATTCAAAACACTCATTTTTATGTGTTCCTGACATATTTATTAACCCATGTTGAAAATAGCCATGCATTTGAAATAACGTTTTCTTCAAAGCTAACATCTGTATGTTATTGTCACACAACCTCTCTGGAGTCATTAATTTCTCCCAGAGTGGTTAGTAATAAAACAAGTAAAAATGTCAACCTGAAATAGACTTGTTTTCTACCTTTCAGAAGAAGTTAAAATGAGAGCAAAGGGGAGGAAATCATGGCAGGTGGGAGCTTGTCTCAGATTCTACCTGCCCAGGAGCTGCAGACTTGTTCTGCCGGCCCATTAGGAGGGGCTCCAGTGTGGTTTCCTTCACCAATAAAAGCTTTAAAATATACTCTTCAATGTATGTTGCAGAAGGCAGCACAATAAGGAATCAAATGGATTTTATTTTCTGGTTGCATAAGTATTTTCTAGACTTAGAAGCAAATGAGAGAAATGCTTGCTTTCCATCCATCTGGTATTTTTGGTTCCTCAAAAAAAAAAGTCACAGAATGGTCAGGACATGCATGGGTTTTGGGGGTATCATCCAAGAAAGGAAATAGAGGGTGTCCTGAGAGCCAGGAGGGACAGAGGAAGATGACGTAGTCATTCACAATGTTTGGGAGCAGCGGCTTGATCTGTATTGGATTAATACTGAACACTTCTCACTTTTAGTCACTTTTGGGGTTCATAGTTCTGACTGGCTGTAGTTTATATTTTTTTTAGTGCTTTCTAAGCATGCTAGCATGTGTCTTACATGCATTAGTACACAGGAATTTGATGTGATTGCTAGTATTATAATCCTCATGTTACAGATGAGGAAAAGGAGATTTAAAGAGATTAAAGAATTTGCCCCGGTTTGTGCAACTAAGAGACTAAAAGCCAGACATTGAATCCAGACCATCACACTGCAGAACCCAGCATGACTGTGTGACATTTATCATCTTTAATTCCTCCTGCCATTGGTGCCACAGGTTTGATTGAGGGTCTCTCCAACTTTTAAGTGAGATTTATAAACACCTGTTTGTTTTGTGCAAAATATGCCTGTTTTCAACTGACAAGTGAGGAATGAATCACTAGATAATATAAAAGTAATTTCCATTAGACTTTTTAAAAAATTATAAAATTTACCATTTTACTTTTAACTGTATTAAGTATTAAGTAGTATTAAGTACATTCACATTGTTGTGTAACCATCACCAGCATCCCCTGTAGCATTGTTCCTTCTGTGCATCCCATCTGCTCTGATGACCCTGGGCAAGGGTCCAGGTCAGTGCTGCTTATGTGAGGGATGCTCCCGTCCTATGAGAAAAAGGGACAGCCAGCTTTCTGACCCAGCAAGAAAAGGGGGAGGAAAGAGGGAAGAAGATGTCAGAGCTTCCTGTGCTCCAGTCCTTTTCAGAATCAAATCTGGGTGTTGAGGGAAGCAAGCACACACAACCAGGCCAGGAAAGGCAGGCTGTCCCCGTGGGATTCTTTCTGTGATGAGGGCATCCCTTATACTCTGTTCCCTAGGTCATGATAAGTGGGTGCAGGACTTATTAACCATCAGGGATAAGTCCAGACATGGGTCCCTCCAAAACCAGGTGAAGCAGATGTCCGCACATACAGGTGCAGCCCAGGGCAAGCTGAGGCCAGCCACTCCACATCAGAGGTCAATAAGGACCAGGAGACAGTTTGCAAACCGAGGCACACTTCCCAGCCACCCAAGTACACCCTCTGTGTGGGTCCGTGTGGGAGTAGAGACACAATATCTAAAAAACCTGCTTTAAACCAGAATAGACTGAGATGTCATTTATTTTATTTCCAAGGGACATATACTGATTGAGTATGTTCTACCTCCTCTCCCTTGATGCAAGTAGGAAATGACCTTCAGGTTTTTTTCTTTTGTGGAGATACTTTCAGTCAGGAGTAAGCCAACTATGATGACTTGTTATTAACAATGAATTAATGTGAATTATAAAGTACACATTTGCTCCTCCATTATTACCCACAGCCAAGCATAAAATACAATCATCCAAAAGAGAGTTCCAGATTTTATTAGAGAATATATTTAAAATACAACATTTATTAACTTAGGATATATTATCTGGATGGAAATATACTCTGTATCTCAACTACAATTGTAACAATTTTTACAGATAATATCTCATTTACACCTCTGTAATTTAAAAGTCACTAAATTACAACAGAATTTATATTTAATATAACTTTGCTATAAATATATAAGAATTTTGAAGTGACTCTTTCATACAACATCTTGGAGTGAGGAACATTTATTTTGTCTGGTTTATGTTAGACAGAATTGTGAATTTTTACCAGATTTATGTCACACAACTTAATTTATCTCATGACATGAATTTGAACTCAATCTACTATCCTGTTTATTAAAAATAACATTTTATCATGAGTGCTCATCATCCATGTGCTGTGAACAAAGTCAAGGTACCATTCCCTGTCTCTTTAGCTATATTCTCTGTTATAGAAAGGCCACACCTATAAGCAAAACACCTTTCACAGCAATTCTATTAAGCATGACATCTGGTCTAGCTCTTCCCACCTTAATAGTAAGTATATCAGGTGAGAGATCAAAGGTATAGAAAACCAGACACCAAGAGGCCAGGGTCCAATTCACCCAGTAGATTTGTGCTCAGCTGCAGGGAAACCCAAAGGCTTGCTATTGGACACTGGCCCTGGGACCATCTCACTTGATGGATGTCCTGACCTGCCGGCCATGCAGGGGCTGCGATGGACGCCAGTTGTCCACCATGGGTTTTTCCACTTCTCCCTCCTCGTTGAAGTTAAGCTGACGGAACTTCTTTATCTAAAAGACACAATAAAAGATTTAAAAATTAAAAATAAAAGTTTCACAACAGTATTGACTTCATTGTTGCATTACATCTTGAAATACATTCCCCCAAAATTCACAGCTTTTTATGGCTGAATAATATTTCACACATCATGCATCCATGTTCACATTTAGTTTGATTCCAGTAGATATATAATCATATATAAATTATATACATATGCTTTTATTTAAAAAATCCACTTCTCTGAAATAGACACAAAATTCTTGCTGTCTTTTGGAAGGACATTTTCACTTCACTTTCTGTTTTCCTTTTGGTTTTATAATCAACAGCCTATAAGATACCTCTAAGATGTAAAGTAATAATAAAAATTCTGGATGCAAATTAAAATTTTGTTTTCTGCCCCTGGGAAGATAATTGTACAGCACATGCACAATTAGATAAAGTGGTCCAGGATCTGTAAGCCCAGCAGTGGAAAGATAGGCTGGTGTCACTGCTTAATATAGAGGACACAGGAATGAATGGGCCCAAGCTGCGAGTTCAGTCCTTGCCTTGGTTGATTTTTATTCCCTTTTAAATTTGTTCCCTGGCCCATGAGAGACACAGGTATTTCTCAACCCATCTTCCACATTCTTGGAGGTTGTTTTGAAAAGTGGTTCTTCCCTATCCCTAAGCAAGATTTGAGCGAAATGAAGAAGGAGATTAGCAGGCATGAGTAAATAGCCTTTCCCTGATCTCTTTAGCTCAGTAATATTCTGACAGTCATCCCCATGAAGTCAACTTCGATCTAAGTTGATGATGGTGACCTGCATGCATCTGCATCACATTAATCACTTGACCATCACAGACCACCACACCATATGGGGGAGGTAAGATGTCTGTCACGGTTGCTCCAGCTACGTGGACTGAGTTTTAATAGATATCTTCTCTCCAAAGCCTCACTCTCCCCTTCATTAAAATTCAGGAACATTTGGACATAAATGAAATGCCAGTAAGCTCAATGTGAGTGAGCAGGAAGCTGAGGATTATCCTGATGCCATGTAACCTTGAGCATAAAATATCATTGCCCTGGGCCTTTGTCTTTTCTGTGTTCACAAAAGAAGTATTTATTAGATGACACACACTTTTCTCACCTAATCTTCAGTTTTGTCCAATTCTATGGCCTAAGGTTATGATTAACGACAATGTTTAAGTGCATGTGTACTTGTTCAGCTCTGTGCCTAGTAACTGCACAGCCAGAAGCATTAGGAGGATGACAGCAGGTCTGTCTGACTCTACAACTGCTGTGCCTGGACTGCACGCCCCATCTGGAGAAAACCGACCTGTTCACTGCTCACGCTGATGGGTTCCTTGAGCACAATCCAGGTCACGCACTCCAGAAGAGGAGGGGTGGTCAAGGAGCCTGGGTAGGTCCAGTAGTCCAAACTCGCAGGAAGGAGCCCACGAGGGTCAAAGCCAGCAAAAGTAGCACTCTTACCCTGGTGCAAGGCAAATACTGATGTTAAAAGTGTCACATGATTGAAATAGGAAGCAAGAATAAATAATAACCAGAAAACTATTTTTTTAAGGGGAGGTCCAAATTCCCCAGAAAACAAAAAAATAAAGAGCTTAGCAGAAGACATTTGACTTGGAAATATAGATTGGCAGAGATGAGCATGAGAACCTGGCTCTTTCACTTAGCTCAGTGCCCTCAAAGGCTATCCATGTTGTCACAAATGGTAAGATTTCATTCTTTTTATGGCTGAATAATATTTCACACATCTTCTTTATCTATTCATTCATTGGTAGGTACTTAGGCTGTTTCCATGTCTTGGTTATTGTATTGTAAATAATGCTGTAGTGAATATGGGGTGCACATATCTTTTTGAGTTAGCGTTTTCAGATCAAGTTTATTCTATATGATTCAAGGGGATCAAGCTGGAAGTAATAGGTGAGCATTTCAGAAGATAGAGGCTGTTTCAGTTTGAGGATGAGCTTCATGAAACCAGGGCTGCCACTGGTGATTGTAGTGCTCACTTTACACAGATGCCCAATGACTTCAACATAGCTGTGGTATAGAAAGGGTTTAAACATGGGATCAATTCAAGGAGGTCACAGAATATAAACCTCCATGAAGGGAGGCCTTATTTATTGTGTTCACATTGTATTGGGTTGGCAAAAGAAGTTCTTCCCCCCAACAGTATGGTTCTGGTAGCGCTTAGTTATCTTTAACTTCATTTGAAACAATTTTGTTAGATTGTATTGTGACAGTTGTCATATCAGCGTGCATTTAAAAAAAAAACTTATCAAAGTTGGTGAATTTTTGTGTAGCTATTTGAATATTGAAGATGAAAGAGAATGCACAGCATTTTCAGCATATTATGCTTTATTATTTCAAGAAAGGTAAAAACAACTGAAATGCAAAAATGGATTTATGTAGTGTATGAGAAGGTGCTATGACTGACTGAACATGCCAAAAGTGGTTTGCAAATTTTCAAGCTGCAGGTTTCTTGCTGGACAATGCATTGTGGCTGGGTAGCCCAGTTGAAGTTGATAGAGATCAAATTGAGACATTAAGTGAGAATAATCAGTGTTATACTATGTGGGAGATAGCCAACATACTCAAAATATCCAAATCAATAAAGTTATTGGTAAAAAAGAAAAATGTGTCTTTATTTTCTGGAAAAAAATAACGAACTTTTTGGCCAACCCAGTATTAAGTGACTGGCACAGAGCAAGTACTCAAGAAATACATGCTGTGTGAATGACTGAGCAGATGATCTGTTAGTCTCCTTTCAGTCATGAGTCTCTGACTCTTGTATATGGATGGTCGAAGGAAGGGAAGCAAGATTACATACATACAAGCCTAAAAATCAGACTAACATAAGGATCAACTTTTGGATAAATAAGAGTTAAATAAATATAAAAGCAACATTTAATCTTTATTAACCTCTCATCCAAACACCACTTGCAAATTGAACAAAAGAATTTTCCCAAACCAGTGGGTTATGAAGAATTGATACCCTATTAGGATGTGGCAGAAAATTCAACTGTACCTTTGTTTTAATGGAACCCAGCACATCAATGACCTTCTGTAGGCCTGGTTTAGCATCACCAATCTATAGAAAGACACGAAGGACAAGATACTGTTTTCCAGGTGGAACAATGCCAGTTTGGATTTGGGTAGCTCTATTATAAAATTTCTCCAAATAGTAAACCAAAACTCTACACTTGCTACATGGAACCCGTCAGTCTTAGTGTGATTACACAGGCACCATGGCCTTCCTACTAATGCTCACAACTGTCCTGGCTTTTTTGCTTTCAGTTCCCCTAAAACAACCCTCTCAACAAAGGGTCAACAGTGCCTGCCAACTGCAAAAGAAAGAACATTGGTCAAGTGCTCACCTTAATCTTCTTGCAGGATTTTATCTCCCTCACTTTGAACATTTTCTCTCCTTTGGCTTTCCTTCTGACCTCCTGCCTCCCAAATCCTTCTTGACCTTGTGTTCCTTTCATCATGTAATCAGCACCTTTTCTTTGGCCCTAAATGCCTTACACTTTGCAGTTCCTCAGGGCTGCTTGCTTAGCAGCCATATCTTCTTCCTCTTTGTGTTTTTCTTGGACGATCTCATATATGCATAGCTTCTACCTTGACATAGTTCTGGGCCCATGACTCACCAGCCCAGACAGTTCTCCACTGGCTTCTCAAGTGTCTAGAGGGTAGCTCAACCTGTTTGTTCACTGTTGCCTGAAATTCGCCAATATGGAGCCACTGTCCTTCACTCTTGCAACACCTGGTCTTCATTTAGCATTATGTAGGGGTCCAAATGAGTCACTCCCTGACATGCCTCTGTGGTATGAAGATTTTTTGAGCTAAAGTCAACGTTGCCACAGACTCAAAACTTCTGCCCCGGTCCCTTAATACCCAGAATAACTTAAATGAGAGGCCTTGTCCATAAGTGATTATCAGAGATAACTCCTTTTAACATAGCTGCAGACTAAGACAAACCTCTTATCATCCTGCAATGACATTTTAAAGCCCCCAAGGCAGCTTACTTCACCCCTAGCTCAGGATGTTTTACATACCCAGGTTCTCTTTCTGTCTCCAAACTGCTCCTGCATGTGGGTCTCTGCTTCTGTTATGTATGCAGGGTTCCCATATATACGTATGTATTAACTTTGGTTGTTTTCTCTTGTCTCATGTTTATTTGACTATCAGACCAGCCAGAAGAACCTTGGGGGTGAGGGAAAGTTTGAAAGTTTGTTCTTCCCTCATAATCTTCTATCATAAAACAGTACTATCCAGCTTAAGGTTGAATTAAAGAGAAAAACCATAAACTAGTAGACATGGGCAGTATACCTCCTTCCTCATTTCACCTTTCATAGGTACACTTCTTCACATTTACATCTAAATAGTGTCCAATAAACATTGCTCAGACTGTCTTCTGTCCCATTTCCACCCCGACTGGTGGATATGAAGTCAGCCTGAAAATATTTCAGAGCCAAAGGCATTTCCTAGGCTCTCTGTAGAATGTCCTCTTTGCTAGAAATCTCTTGTTTGGTTACTCTTTCCTGAAAACAGGGAGGAAAGAATCGGGCCAATCACTAACCTTCAAAAAAACACCCAAAACAGCCAGTCCATCAGGTTGTTTCACAGCTTTTCCGAAATCTCCGTACTTGGTGTTCCAATGAACCAAGTGAAGCTGCCATGAAGACAAACCGCAAACAGTGATGACGTACAGACGAAGAGACACGACTCACCCCAGGGGGCTCTTCTCACAGTTAAAGGTCCCCCCAAAGTAAGCCATTTTAAATATAAACCTTTCTTCCATTTTAATTCTAATTACCCACTCTTTGGTATACTAGCAAGTGATTTCATCAAAAAGAAGCTGCATATTCTGAGGGAAGACGCAAATTATCTTTCTAGATTCATATGAAAACAGTGTCCTCCCACTTGAATTCATTCACTTTGTTCAAGCACTGTCCTTGGAAGGGTGGAGAAGCTTTTACAGAGTGACTTGTAATATCGCAAAGAAAGGCAGGTGATAAGTAAATGTGAAGGTTTTTTTTTAAAGTGGTTCCCTGGTTTGAGTCAAATTTACAAAATTAGCTTCAAAATTAATGCTACATATCACTTTGCATTTTTCCCAGGAAGAAAATAAGCATATGTTATTACCTCCGCAGCATATTTCTTTTTATCCACAGTGTGCTCAGAGCCATGCCCATCAGATGAACCCCAGTGAAAGTGGAACTGAACCAGTCTGTAGGTGTCAGCAAGGGGTCCCCCCTTCAACACTGAAATATAAAAATATACATGTGTGTATACACATACATACTCATACATGTGCTCATGAAACAGAAACTATAACATTTAATCCCATTTTGTTGTACATACTACATTTATACCTGTAGCAACATTTTCACTCTGAAAATAAAATCCAGACTCAGGTTTGGTCCACGGTGCTGAACAAAATCTTTTCAACTGTTTTTTTTTTCTCACATGTTTTGCCTAAAGGATGAATGCTTTTCCCATTTGTTTTCTGAGCACAGTGACACTTCTTTTCTGTATTTGCTTTGGGGTCACAGGTTCAGGGTCAGAGAACAGAAATTTTAAGGGAACTATTAACTAACTGCTCTTGTGAGTCACAGAGGAAGTAAGTTTCCAGGCATTGCTGGCCAGAGCCAGTCTCCTACAGACTCATGCAAACATGGGAACCTCTCTCCCCTGTGGCCCGAGGACTGTCCCACAGCGGTTCAACTAACCTCTCATACCAGTCCTACATGCCAGAATTTCTGAAATATAAGTATTCTTGATCTTAAGGCTATAAAATCTAATTTTCCTCACACAAGCTTTCCAAACTCTTTAGTAGCAGTGACAATCCAAGTTCAAAAGCTACTGACTAGTTTTGTCCCCTTAAAATTTTTTATTTAACCTCTCTGACCTTATCTTCCTCATCTGTAAAATGGGTACAACTAGTTGTTGATTACTCCGCTAAGTATGGATCATCTACTATATGCAGTGTTAGGTGCTCTATTACCTCCAACAACTTCAAGTTCTAACTTTGATAACTATCTCATGATTCTACTATTCTGGTATTAACAGAACTTTGTTACAGTAAAATCTGTACTAGAAATCATGTTGTTAGACCTTGGTCTCTCTGTAGATAATTAACTAGTTGTGTCTTAAGAGAGGATTAAAATAGTAAGAAATCACTGCTTTCCCCATCCCCTCCAAGAAACTTTTTATCTGACTTATATGTATGAATAGGATTTAACCAGTATATATATTTATATTTTTTTAATCCTCACTCGAGGATATGTTTTATTGTTTTTAGAGAGAGAGGAGAGGAAGGGGAGGGAGAGAGAGAGAGAGAGAGAGAGAGAAACATAGATGTGAGAGAGACATTGATTGGTTGCCTCCTGTATGTGCCTGGACCAGGGATTGGATTCTCATCCTAGGTATGTGTCCTGACTGGGAATCAAACCTGCAATCTTTTGGTGCATGGGACAGTGCTCCAGCCAAATAAAAACCACCTCACCAGGGCTTGACCATTATATTTTAAAGTTTTTAAAATTAGTTTAGCTTAATTCTACTACTTCAATTTTTTTTTTCAGAAATGAGATTAAAACATCTGTTCTCACAGCTTTGGTTTATAATTTATAAAATAATAAGCCCAAACTTACTTTGGCTTTGCAAAACAAAGGGACAAATTCTGGCCATACAACAAAGTTTGCTGGCTTCACTTTACCTAAATATACTCATAAGATAGCAACATACACTCATCTATTAAAAAAAAAAGATAAAACCAATGTATGATATGTAGGTGGAGGGCCTTTCTGTGGCTCTTGATACAATCTCTGGATGCCAGCTCTGCCTTTCAATGCGGAAGGAGAAAAGAAAGAATAAAAATTTTAAAAGAACCAAATTACAAATAGTGTTATATTACAGATATGTTAAGAAACATGAATTTGCATGTATTCTGATAAAATCACATCTATTCAAACTTAAAAACAATTAATTGTAAAAGTTTTTTTAACCTCATAATTCTATAAGAAAAGAATTAGCCTTATTATCCAAAATAGGCTTTTTCAAAAATGAGAGAAATCCTGTTTTTCATGATATGTCCTTAAAACAAAATATTCATTTTTGAAATAAACTGATGTTGAAATTAACTCCTTTGTAACTTTTTAAAGTTACTAACTGCCTGGCTGAACAAAATATCAGTAATTCTACCAAGTGGCAAAATAAGTTAAATAAAATCAAAATAAGCATCTGAGATAACTGATCTTTATAAATGTACTTCCTTCCTGTGAAGAATCATAGCAAAATCTTAAAACTTAAAGATACTGAAGTTTAATGCTATTTCTTATTCACTCCCTTGCAGATCTTAAGAGTCCATCCTAATTATTTTGGAGAACATTTAGAGTTAGGCAAATATATATGAGCTTTTATTAAACAAGACTTACTAACACTAAAAGAAAAAAAGTGCTCTGGCCTCAATGATTATCAGTGCTAATCTGTTACTACCAGATACCTATTTAAGCTCTTATTAAAATAGAACTATGTTGCACGTAAATTGGAAACCTGTTGTAATTAGAAAAGATTATTAAATTATTAAAGTGTAACTGCTATCAAAAGCAGCATTTCTGGTCTTTTTCAACTATTTGATTATTTATCAAAAATTCTTAGCATGAAGTCTAGTCAATGAAGTTCCTCAAAAACATTGCATAATAATAAATTTCCATAAACTATAATAAAGGTAGCATATGTCTTTTTACTTGAGAAACAAAAAAGACAACCAAATGGTTGAAAGACAGAAAGTGGATGCCATATTCCAGATCTACTTATACTTACTTATTTTGATTGCCACATGTCACTGTCCAAACTCTCCTAATTAAAATAAAACCTGTTTTCCAAATGCAAAAATAACTTTTAAAAATAGAAGAAATTGCTGACTGCATAATTTGCTTTCTCTAAAATTTAGACATGTAGTGGAGCTCTGATAAACCAGCAGTTTACTGTAACACAGATACGTGTTCCATGAGGGATGGACAGATAGACGTAGGTCTGCTGTTAAATTTAAATCCAAATCTCAATACCAAGAGCTGCAGTTGGTTTGAATTTTTATGATCTACCATAAGTTGTACCAACTAAATACATAACACAAAACAAGTACTAAGTATAGTATAGACTAATCTGTCTTTCATATAGTTTATATGGAAAATTATGTAAAGTATATGTTTTTTGTGAAAATTAAGACATTCACAACAGTCATACTGAGATAAATCAGGGCAACTACACAAATTAAAACCTAAAAATTTAACATTTCTGAATTTTTTCTTCCCAATCACTTTATTACTACTGAATATAAAATGCATCCAAATGACAACCTAAAGACCTCAGTGGATATCAATAATCTCTCTTAGATTCAAAATACAAATAAACTAACCCAGTAATCTTTGGTTTAAAATTAAAATTTAAGCGGTTTCTTATTAATGAAGTAAATTAGTAAGCCCACTAAAAACAGAGCAGTTACAGCAGGTGAACAATCTTCTCCATGGATAATTGGGAAATTACTAAATCACGCATTCCTCTTTTGCCTTCTCCGCTGTAGTCAATAACCCTCAGTCTACCTACTAAAGTTAAGAAAATGAATGTCAGTGTCAACAAAACTGAGAGAAAGATGCCTACATTCTATTTCTTTTAAAGGAGTGGGATGTTTAGCTCCCACTTTGACTACAGTAAACAGTGAAGAATCAAGAGAACAGAAGTTTTTAGATTCACATATATGGCAAGAATGAAAAAAATTCTTTTGACATGAACATAATTGGATACAGTGGTGGTCAGTTTCACAGGTAGGTACTAAGGGTCGTGCTCATATCATGAAGAGTTTGCATGACAAGCTCTTCCGTTTGTTGTGGTTATGTTCCCTATTAACCTAGGATTGCTTGTGGAAGAAAAGTTTTAAAGCTTCCAAGGCAAGTCCCTGAAAAGCAAGCAAGAGTCTGGTAGGAAGACCCAGCATATCATCCAGACCATGGTCTGCTTGTGCTGAGCCCAGAGCTCAGCTGGCTTCCTTCTTCTTTCTTGAATTAATATAAACAGATAAAAATATTCCAATTTCTAGAAAATGAGAAAGTTGTGTATGGGTTGGCCCAATAATTCAGGTATTGAGTTTTCAATGATATTTGCTTCTAACTTTGCAATAAAGCAAGAGTTTTTAACTCATTAATAAAAGTAAGTTAGCAGGAATTTGTAATTGTGACTACTGTTCTTTTCTCTCAGATAAAACTAGTAATAAAAGATCTCAAGCAGGGAGAGTTACTTTTTAATAATTAAAAAGAAACCCTAACAGAGTTAATGATTTTTCATTAATTTAAGGTGGTTTATTTTTCAAAGAATTTAGAAGATCGATGAGACCTTTAACCTAAGCTTCTAGTTTCAGCCTATTAACTAACTCCACGTGTACAAAGAATTCCCTCTAGCTTGAACACAGCAATAAATTCTGCCAGTTCATTCTCTGATTCCCAAATATTTAAGTTTGGGTATATGATAACATTTAGAATATATTTGAAAATCTGAATCTATAAGAAGTTCTAGAAGACTGAAATCTCACTGAGGGGGCAGAAAAGGAAATGAGCTTAAGGATTTAAAAGTACAAAATATGTGACAAATGGTATAAAAAATGTTAACACCATAAAAAAACGCCTAACAAAAAGGAGTGTTAAACTAGAATTAAAAATATTTGAGTTACCAAACTGATAAATTATTTTGAGATTTAATTGTACAGAAAAGTGTTTTGTTTTGTTTTGTTTGAAACATGGTATGCACACACTGTTAACAGTGGTTATTTTCAAAGATCGTTATTCCATTTCCATTTCTAAGTGATTGCCATGTAGTCTCACTCCAACAAACTGGGAAGGAGGTGACGAGCAGGTTTCTTACACTCTGGCATCTGTTCCTTCATGTTTATTTTAAGTGCTAACCTGAGAATCCAGGATCTTAAAAAAAATCTAAAGGGTGTTTTTCTGCATGGTACGATTACTTTGGTTTTGTTTTTTAATTCTGTAGATGTGTTTTTTCTTAACATCAACATTTAATACATTCTGCATTCTAGGAAAATATTGCTTCCCTGTTTAACCAAAACAACTGAAGATGTTGCAGTGTTTGGGCAGAATTACAAAGGAGTTTTTCACAAATACGAAGAGCAAGTCTTTCCACCTTCCATTTGTTTGTTTCAACAGCCTCCTTGCCTGTCCAGAGCAGGTACTGTGCTCTCTCAAGTCTCCCTGTCTTACCTACTTCCTTAACCTGGAGTCCCCTCCAAATCTTAGCATGAGAGTTACTTACCCTGGAAAGGCTTTCCTGACTGATTCAGGCCAGCTCCCAAACCTCCTTATGTTTCCACAGTCCCTGAAATACTTCCTTGTTGCACTTACCAAAGTGGCTGTCAGGGCCTATTACTTCCCCATCCTACTAGATTAGGCACCCAAGCACGGGTTCTGGATACAGGGCAAGGATGGGACTGGACCTCCTTCCAACCTGGCTTAATTTTCATTTTGTTGTGTTAATAAGAATTCTTAAAACAAGAATTAAGTGAAGCATGCTTGTGTCTCTAAAAATGTGGGTTTGAGCCTCTACCTAAACCACTTGGTTTTCATGTTTTACAGTGTAAACACTGCCACCACTTTAATAATACATGTTACTCACAAGAAAAGTAGAAAGTTCTAATCAGTTCCTGCTTGCATAGAAATCCATCAGAATTTGACAGATTGATGGTAGGATGTATAACTATATAGTAATGTCATATGTGAAATCAGTACATGCTTTAATAATAAATGGAACATTCAGAAACATTGAAAAATAAAATTTTAAAACACTTCAAGTGATGGGGGATAATCTTAGAACTTATTAAAAGCTCTTTCCTCGGTGGTGGACACTACTCTTACACCAATTTTCACAGGTAAGAAAACAAAAAGTTGGGTCAGGTTACTGCCATTCTCAGGGTCTCTGGGCTAGTTAGTGGCAGAACTGGAACTTGAACTCATGTCTGTCTGACCCCAGTCGAGGCTCACAGTTGCCAGACTAAATGCTGAAATACACTTTCCAAAAATACATATTACTAAAACAGCTTATTTTGGTTCCATTTGTTTTCTCATTGTTCAAAAAAAGACTTTAAGCATTCAGTTGGCATATAACTTTATATTGGACTCTGTGTAGCATCTAGTGAGGTATGTAGCATTCAGCGAGGTATGGTACAATCACTGAAAACAAAGAGTTCATTGGCAACACTGAACATACACTGGGCCTCTCAAAAAAAAAAAAAAAAAGCTGATAGCTACAGACTAAAGTAGCTGATTTCTTTTGGTTTTTAAATAACCGGACATAAAGTTTTATAGTATCTTTTCTATATGTACAATACTGCCAAGACCTTTGACCTTGTTCTATTATAATCTAAGCATACTGTGTTCTTTATATGACGGAAAGAAATTGCTTCCCCTTACATTTAATTTAACCATCAGAACATTGCTTCTTTAATCATTGGGAGTCATGGTTGGGAAGGCAATACAGCAGAAACCCCAAAGGAGTGTCTCCAGTGAACACCCTTCACTGACTCTAATACTCAAAATCTAGTCGATCACGACACTCTGCCAGGCTGCGTGTGTCCGTGTGTGCATGTGCGCACGTGGGCATGAGTGTGTGTGTGTGCATACTAGGTGAGGTGACCCAGGGTACAGGTTGAAAACATTTCTCATGTTATCTCTGCATTACCTTCCATAGACTTGTCTTCCAAAATCACTATTTTAGAAAGCCACGTGTCAAAAAATTTTTAAAGGGGGAAGGGAGAGGAAAGAAGAATTTTTTCAAAACTGTACTGAGTGCACTGGATAGGTACTAAAAAGGAATAGTCACCTTGACTATCTCTAATGGCTATGATTACAGTTATATATTAGCACTATAGGTCATTACTGCACAGTTTTTACAGCTCCATCAAATATGTTTTCTCATTTTCTCCCAACACTCCTCCCACTCCCACAGCACCAAACCTCATGTGTTTATAGCAGCATTCAATGACTTTCAGAGGACAGCGCTCAGGAAAATAGGGCACTGGCAATAAAATCAACCAGTGGGCAAAGAAGGCTGCTACTATGTCTGAGTGGGGGTGTTCTATTTCTGAACAAGAAAAAAATCATTCAGCAGGCACCCTGTAAACAGCTCACTGCAAACATATTATGGCAATTGGTTTTGTCACTAATGGGTCAAGTATATCCACTAACTCTAAACCATCTTAATCTGTGCAATGAATTCCTGGGCAGGTACCAAGATACACTTGCCACCAAAGCCCAGAAATAAACCCAGAAATATTGTTTCCAAGAATTTTGATGTTTAAAATTGTCAGGTTTTCATCACTGTCCTCACTGTTACGTTGAAGATCACAATCAAATGTATTTTTTATTGGACAGGCATCCGTTCTGGAAAACAAATATTTTAGACAATATCTAAAAAGCTCTAATTTTGCAAAACTCATCATTGCTGGTCTTTCTTGCCGGGGACCTTGCCTTTTGTGGCTTTTCAGAGGCATATCCCAGTTTCTCAGTGCCTACATTTCAGAGAGAAACAGCCCCAGGTCACTTCAAGGTCATAAGGCTGTCCCTCCAGACCTAGCCTCCGACGGTTCCCAGAGTGGCTCTGCAAGGCCTGAGAAGGGATCCCCCCATACATCTGGGAAAACAGGTTCTAGATAAAAGGAGCTAGTTATTTTTTAAAACACTAACCTGCTTTGTCCTGGGAGTCATCAAACTCCACGTTGAAAGCGTGACCATTGTTGATGATCCTTCTGGATGTAGCCTGCTCGTAGAAAACACACAGAGGCTTCAGCTCCGGATCGTGAACTGCTGCTTTAGTGTCAATATCAATAGGGGACTGGCGGTTGCCCTTGGCAATGGGGAAGTCCTTGTGCCAGTGCTCTGGTCCTAGGTTGAGAAGGGACAGAAGGGACCTGTGAGCCCCCAGTGTGGGGACTGGCACACCCACACTCCTAAGAAAAGTCAGTGATGCTCGATTCCCAGTTTGGTGGCACTACTGAGCTGAATAACCTCTGGGAAAACACTGTGCCTCAGTTTCCCCGTTTGTATTATGGGTTAATAATGGCATCTATCCGTAGAGAGACTGTTGTGAGAATGGGCATCCATACATGGAAAGCACTTAGAACAGTGAGCATCATGCAACTATTAGCTATTTTCACACTGGTTTTATGGAAATGCAGCAATGGGCAGGCACTAATGCCACGCTGGTAGCTGGGATTTGGGACATGTGAACTCACTTCAGACAGCCAGGGGGCCCAGACTTCAGTCCTCCTCTCCTGGTGCTAGATGGAGGGCAGTCTTGACTCAGGCCGGGCCCCTCCCTTAACGACCAGGATCCCCACAGCTTAGAAAGCCCCAAACTTCCAAAGACGCATCCTGCTCTTGCGTCTGTTGGTTCACAAAAACCAGATCCGTGGCTGGTAAAACCAGGCTCCTGGTGATCCCCTGACATTAGGGTCCAGAGATAAAGGGTGAACTCAGATCAGCGTAATCGGTTCTAACCGGTCCCAGAAATACCCGGGACAGGCGGTGCCCCGAGCTTTAGCCACAGGTGGCGCTGAGGATGGGGTGTGTGTGTGTGTGTGTGTGTGTGTGTGTGTGCGCTGGGTAGGGGGAAGAGTCCCTAATTTCTCTGTCATCAACCCCTAACATTTCCAGTTACAACCTTTCCTCGCTTTTCTTAGGTCCAGGTAGGACGGTCCCCGGCTCGGTACCCAGGAGGGACTGTTCTAGTGTCTTGCGCTGAGGCTGCACCCCAACCCCGGCCCGGGCCCTGTGAGCGACGGATGCGGGGATAACAAGCATCCGACGGAGCCGGGGTGGTGGGCACCCGTGCATAGGGCCTGAGCTGGGGCTGGGACAGTGGGCACCCCTCGCCGGGGCACCTGGGCCGCGCGATCTGGCGTCCACGGCCAGGGCAGGTGTGGGGCCTGGCCGGCATCCCGTGCACTCACCGTTGTCCGGGCCGTATCCCCAGTGGTGGGACATGGTGTAGCGAGTCCGGCAGTGCAGGAGTTGGAGCGGGTCCAGCGGTGGCTGCTAGGGGCTGAAATGGTGTGTCTGCGGTCGCGCCGTCACTGGCTTTTATAAGCTCCCGCCAACTTGGTGCTGGGGGTGGCCGGGGAGGGGACCCGGGAAGACCTGGAGGCGGGGAGGTGAGGGCGGAGGTGCAGTTCCGGCGTGTAGGGCGGGCCGGGCGGGGACAGTGCCCTTTCTGTTGCGCCCGCTGCGCTGGGATCACTTCTCCAGTGGCCGCGCCCGGGTCCCTGGGCGGCACCGGTTCCGTGCTCCGGGTCGCGTGGGGCTGCGGGCAGTCTTCACGCAACCTCCCTCCGGGATGCGAAGTCCGGTGGCGGGGCCCATTGTGCAGCCCCCAGCCCTGCGCCTTTCCACCCTGGCTCATTGTGACCGTATCCCTGGCCCCGAGCCCTGCGGTCCAGCCTGCGCCGGGGTCCCAGCCCCGAAGACGACCCCCTTTGTCCACGTCTCAGCTGGGAAGCTCGTTCCGGAGCTGTGACCTTGGGACAAACAAGGATGCGGTCCGGGAGTCTAGATGCGGAGAGCCCCGCGCCCCCAGCTGGCGGGCCGTGGAATGAAGCCCAGGAAGGTGCGGGGATGATGGACAACCACATGTCTGGGATGTGAATACACCGCTTTCTAAGGCAGCCCTAGCAACACACTGAGCATTTTTAAGGGTTCCTACCACCCTCCCGCCTTACAATTGAAGCGGCTGGAGACAGCAGTAGCTCCATGTCCAACAAGCAGATGAGGTTACCTGCCCTTAGAAAACTGCTTTTCAGACTTTTAACAATATAACGTCTAAAGATGTCTGTTTTTTAAAGCTAGTAACACTTAAACCTCCTATGAGTAATTAAATCCACTGAGTTTTTAAGAGAAGTTGAAGAATTGAAACACTGTTACACAAGTTGCAAGTTTAACCAGAACAGGAATGGAAAGATTAAGTGGGACAACGACACTAGAAAAAATACAACTTATGCATTTTAAATATTTTATGTTCCATGAAGCTGCCAAATGTAGCACCAAGAAATAATACAATTTAATAAGAATGAAAGTCCACCTGGTCTTACAGCATTGATTCTCCCCACATAGAATGTTGACAATGTCTAGGAACATTTTGGTCGCCACAACTAGACTTTCGTGTGCTGCTGGTCCAGGGTGCTGCTGAACATCCTACAATGCACAAGTAAGCCCCTCAAACGAAAAGTATTCAGTCCAAAATCATGACACCAAGATCATGAAACCCCACTTAAGAGTATCTATCTATAAGGGTACCTTTGTGAAAGGTCTGAAACAGTTATGTATGTGTCAGGTCACATGCGAGCCTTAGGACAGTGCTTTTCTCAGAATATGCCTTCAGGCATCTTTTGTTGGTTGGATTCTGTAGAAAAGAATAAAATAGCAGCTCTGCATTTTAAGATTCCCACTGTGCTTGGGCACACTTCCCGTGCTGGCCTTCCTTCTGGAATCAAGACAGTTTCCTTAATTTGGTAGTAGCTTCATCACACAATGAAACTTCTCTTTTGTTTATAAATCACCATCATGCATTGGGAATTTTTTACTTCCTTTTAGAAACAAGATCAACTGAGCTTTTTTTTCCATGCAAGGGGAAATGTGGGCACTATAAGTAAGTGTTTCCTCCTAATCAAGGACAAGAGCCAGGATTCACCAATGTCATACATGAGAGGCAAAGCAACCGTTCCCTCCCCAAATTATGCTCTTCTACATCCACCGTCAGCAAATCCCTGCTTGGTGAGACAGTGAATAAACAGTGGTCCACTCTGTGAGGAGCCATAGAACAGAACCAAGTCCACCAGTGGCAGGGGAATCTTACAGCCTGGTCTTGTTAGCTGAAGGCTCATGCCTTGGGATGCAGATGACTGCCACTCTCCAGCAGGAAGGAGATATGGGCACTTCTATTTATAGATTTTTTTTTATCCTCTAAACACCGTATATACATATGTGTGTGTGTATGTGTAGTGTGTGTATATATAATTATGGTATAACACTGTGCATCTATCATTTCTTTTTAAACCCTCTACTAGGGGTTCATACTCTAACACTGTGCCGTAGTGGCCTGCATCATCCACAGAGTTTGGACTCATTGTTGACCAAGGAGCGCAAAAGACCCGATCCGTGTTTTGCAGGTCACCTGTGCCTTTGGCTCTGCTATCTGTTCCTTATTTCCCATGGCACTGATATCACCACTTACCATGTACTTCATGCCCAGTGTGCTGGGCACCAAAGTCATGTCTGATAAGCCCTTCCCTCTGGTCGTTACTGCCATGTTTCCTACAACTTCTCTGGAGTAATGTTTAGAGGTCACCCTTTTCTATTTTTTCTTCTCCTTGATATTTCTAGGTAGTTCCTTGACTTTGTTTTATTTCTTTCATACTTTACACATAAACACTTTTGAAAAATATGAAATCCTTTCAATAAGAGGGTTTTAAAGTCATTTGTGTGTACTTCTAAAGTTATATATCAAGCATGGAATGGTTTTACCCAACTAAGAGATCTATCCTCTTAGTAAGTTGCAGACTTTCTTCTTGGCTCCTTATGGTTATTTTCTAACTTCTCTGTAATGTGCTCCCCCTCTTGAGGCTTAATCAATGTTTCATATCAATTAAGCTGCTTGGGACAAGAGGCTTAGTACACTTTACCATCCTGACAACCGGCTCTTTGTTAGAGAAAACAAATTAAAAGGAAGAAATTAGACCTCCTTTGATTAGATGTTATTAAAGTACTTGTTTAAATTTTTAAAAATTATAATAAGCATGCAGTTTACATAATTAAGTTGTGAGCTGAGCCACAAAATACCATTCCCACCACCACCATCCCAAAATAGACCCTGAGTTTGATCTCTGGAAAATTCACTGTCTGAGTGAAATGTTTTTTCCCTCCTAAGTAATTCTCAACTATATATGATAAGTAAGCTCTAGGTAGTAATTACAAGTGCATGAGTACATATGTGGCATATGGTCTGTGTTGTTTGTGGAGGGCAGGAATTTACCTGAATTGACCATCTGGTTGGTTGGGGTAGAAAGGAATGTGTTAGTTGAAAATGTCTATTGAATTTTCAAAATCATCCTACTTTGCTCATTTCTGGCCATGAGAAGACTTTGAGTTAGGAAGACTTATCTGCATTACCTGAGAGCAATTACTGTGGGATCTTCACACACAAAGCTGAGTACATTGAGAGCAAAAGTCACAAGTGAGAAAACTGAGCAAAAAGTACAGAAGTTCAAGCTCAGGGATGAACTGTCAATTACTGCCACCAGAGTCTAGTGTTACAGGCTCATTGCCAACTTGCCTCTTCAATTTGCATGTAGAAGCACAGGTGGTAAAGGAGATAAATTTCTGGGTAGAGGATGCCTTTTATAGCTTTTAAAACCAGTGTCTTCTATACTGAGTTAAATGCTTTCTTAAAATTTAAATTTGTAAATGACAAGGTTTGGATCTTTGTTAAGCTACTTCTCTTCTCCCATCCACAATCTCTTTACAGAGAAGCCTGGGTGACAGCAGTAGAAACCCCTGTGCTTACTCCTCCAAGAACTCTGAGATACTTACCTCCAACTTTCCTGGGACGGGGACAGAGCTCACACCAGCCCATAGTCTTAGGGTATAATTCAATATTTTAGGATTCTCATTGCTTTATCCATCAATCCATCATCCATCCGTACTTCTTTCCTTCCTTCCTTCCATCTATCCATCTGTCCAGCTATCTGCCCATTCCTCCCTTCATTCAACAAATGCTTTTTGAGCACTGTCTAGGCTGCAGATGCTGTGTTAGGTACTGGGACCTAATAAGACAGGGAGAGTGTAGAGTACTTACATTCCTAAAGCCATCTGACCCTCATTACTTATCTCTTTCTCCCTCTCTCTCTCTCTCTCTCTCGCTCTCTTTCTCTCTCTCTCTCTCTCACACACACACAGACACACACACATCAGCTTACATCACAGGTAGGATTTAAAAGGATTCTTTTTATTCCTAAAATTGGTTTCCAGTGCAAGAAAGCATTCTTATCTCTTCACTGAAGAGCAGCCTCTTTATGGCTAACTTTCTACCTGCACCCTTCTTGCTTAGGTCTTAGGTCTTCCCAGGACCCAGGATGGGCCCTGCTTTCTGCCTGCTCTGCTTGGCTTGCACAACCTCCCTACCTGGACAAGCCCTCTCCTTGGATCCCAATCCATCCACATGCTCTTGTGCCTGCCTCAGGTCTTCCATTAAGCCGATCACGACCAAGAGCAGAAGTGTGAATTCTATGAGTCTAGGTTGCATAGTATTTTAAAACACTACATTTCTAATATACTTTAATGGAAGTTAAGTGTCCTTGGGGGAAAGAAGTCCCTTGAACAAACGTGTTAGGAACTATTCAAATTTTAAATGAGTTCAGTGAGTATGATAGAAATTTATGGACATGTTGAAACAGAGAATATGGACATTTAATGGCCAAAATATTTTCCTTGAGCTCCTAGGCCCCTCCTCTACCTGGGGATAATTTAAAAACAAAGGAGAATCTGATTCTGTTTACTGCTCAGAATCAAGTCTCACTGGTTAAAATTAGCTCTTAAATCACTGGGTTTTACGCTGCTGCAGTGCACGCGGTCCCCTGTGACCATGCTCTCAGACTCGCTCTCTCCCCTGCTGATTACCTGTGATTACTACCTGGTCAAATTGTCAGTTGGCTGCCACTAAGCACCTTCAAATTCAAAAAAATTCATTAGCTCCAGAGTCACCCCCTCAATCCTGGATTTCATGCCTATTATCTTTTATTTCTTTTGTGCGATGGGACTGAGTCACCCCCAAATGTATAAACTCATCTCCCAGGTTGATGTGTGTGTCTTACCCTTATTCTGATTCTGTGATGTGCCCAGACAAGCCCCAAGTTAATTTCATGGCAGGAGATTTTCTGTACTTATGATGACAATAGATTTCTCCTTTGTGCAGCACACAAAAGCTCTGCCCAGCCAACACTGAAAAGTCAGTGAAACAGAGGGCACATCAGTCATCTCACCTCTCATCCTAGGTGTATTTTCTGGGTACTTTGTCCACTGCATATATGCTCAGGTAAGGTGTCGACTCTGGGGCAGAACCTTCCCCAGGAAAATCCGCTAGTCTCCCCTGGGTCACCCCTCTAGCACTGTGCTGGTTTCTGGTTTGGCCACATCATATGGGACAAGTCATTGACTTGTTTTTAAATTCCATTTCATCCAATGCCAAGTACAGAAGGGAACCCATTAGAAGAACGTGTTATAGTAACTCCTGCAGTATTATCTGAATTGGTAACATATGGGTTTATGATGTTACTGACACATAAAGAAACATAACCTTAGGTATCAAATGAATCATTAGAACTTTTCTCAGTTGAAGTAAAATCAATGTACGAAAGATCCTTGTTTACTCCTACTGAGTTTATGGCCTTCTAGAATAACTAATCTAAGAGGTTTATATTAACTTACTGAATACATTTAATGCTTAAAACAACCTTCTGGACAGGTACTATGTTCTTCTTATTTACAGGTGGGGAAACTGAGGCATAGAGAAAGGAACATACCTGAGGCCACACATTTAATAAGTGTTGTATGAGTTGAACCCAGGTTTCTGAACAAGGCTGTAGAATTCTTTTTTCTCATGTATTTAAGCTTTAGTTCAATACTTACTATCATTTAATCCCTCAGGGCTTGTTTTTGACTATTAATATTCTCAAAAATAGATAACAATGCCTCACCATTTTTTCTTTGTAGGTAGATATTAATGATTAATGAAGTATTTGACAAGAGTAGATAGGATGTTCAGGAATAAAACGACAAACCTCATAGCTCTAAAACTAGCAGGAATAAAACACAGCATGGCTTTTTATTTCAGATATTTTTGTAGTTGTTGTGCTGCCATCTAGTGACCCAAATAAAAAATAACATGCAAACATGGTTTTGCTGTCTCATTTGCATTTTAAGCTTTTAAGAACTGCCTTAAGGGTAGTTTTCAAAAATGATTAAATTCGCATACATTAAATCTAAAAAAAATTTATCATTCTTTTTTTCTTATCATTCTCACTTATTCTTCCTCTGCTACAATAATATAACATGCTCCAGAATTCCTCTTTAATATCAAATAAGAAGATATTAGAAGATAAACTGACTGCTAATTAATTTTAGTATGTATGTTTTTTGAGTTATATGAATTTCTTTTAGGTAAATTTTATTTTTGCCAATTTGTATGTGAATTACTGGCCTATCGGTTTTTCACATGTATTCCAGCCTCTTTATAGTTAATTCCAACTATTTATTTAGTTAGGTAAGAAATCACAGGTAGACACTGAAACCTAAAGTCGTACATGTTCTGTGTAGAACACATCCTGATCATCTGCACAAACACTTACAAAGATTTTTGGGCCTGTGGTCCTGGAGAGTCATTTATCACTTCATAAATATATCATCTCCCCATTAAAAGTTGCACCCTAGAAACCTAGCAGTGCTAAAATTCAGAAAATTCTTAATTCTGATGGCCCATTCACAGACTTCTAAGGATATAATCATCTGAACATTAAGACACAGTTCAAATTAGCTTCTGCCCTATGTTGAAATTTTAAAATACCTGCAGCAATTCTACTCTGCAGAACAGAAGGTGGCTGATGCAGACACCTGGTCATCCCAGAAGCTCCTAGCTCCAGTTTTCTGTGGGTTGGGTACATCTGAAATGCAATTGTTTGGAAGCCTGCAACACAGTCAGGAAAATGACCCCCACTGAAGAAGGACACAGTGTGGCTTCAGTATTTAAACGAATATTTTACTTAGTATATAGTATAAGAGTATAGTATTTGAATGGACTCAGCACTTTGAGCCCCGGGAGAAGTTGGAAGTTTTAAGTTGGATGATAATTGTGGGCATTATTAATGACCCACACTGGTAGGGGGATGATGTTTTACTGGAAAGTTAATGCCTGAAGCTAAAGAAATCATTTTCCAAAGAGATCTAAACAATGATGAGCAAAACCCAGTAAGTTTTAATCATGTCGAGCAATTTTTTGTTCAAGAAGGTGTTGATCCTGGCTTCATCATTTACTCACTGAATATTTATTGCATGTATATTAAGTCCAAGGCACAGTATTAGGCAATAAGGGGAATGTCAGTGTTCAAACTCTTATCTATGCCTGATGGAGCTAATGGCCCACAGAGATGGCTACCCTGAGCTGATGCTTTCTCTTACAATAGTTTTAGCCTGTGGAGCCTGTGTATTTGAACCCTTCTGGCTGGCACTGTTATGTGTGTTTCCCACAGGGAGTGTATGCTGGGCACATCTTATCACACTCCAGCATGACTGTGGAATGACTACCTGAGAGAATCAGCTGTGCATCACCACTAATTGATGAAAGTGCCACATCTCCTAATTTCAAGGGATTTAATTAACACATCCAGTTCTCACTGACCAACCTACTTTCATTTCACCAAAACGGCAATCTGTTAAATTACTTTCACCTCCCAGGACTCTTTCACCTGCCTTCTGGCCTCAGAGGACTCTCCTGATCCAATGCCACTTTCATTCTGCAGGGTCGCAAATTGCTGCTGTTTTCTAAAGTTAACATGTCAGCCAGTGAGGTGATGAAACACACATCAAAGCCACTAACCACAATATTAGATTTCATATCTAAGGACAGTAAATATTCTGAAGGCCTAAGTAGATGGACTTTTGATGTGTTGGAACAGGGTCATTCCCTGTCCCTCAGGCACACCTAGGGTATAAGCCCCAAATCCTAAGCCAGCTTCCAGGCTGGAGACTACTCTGCACTCTCAGATTCATGGCCACATGTTCCTTTTTGTCTGTGACTTCCTTGGATGGCTCCCACTGCCTTCGCTGCTCCCAGGGGAGTGTCTCATCCAACCTAGCTCAGAACTTGAGTTCATTATTGCCACTCCTGTTATCAACACAGATGTACAAAGTTTGCCCTTCTTAGTTTTACTCTGCCTTGTCATTTGCCATCTCTTTTCATTAAAAAAAAAAAAATCACAACACTGAACTCTGCATTCATGTCTTTATTAGTCTGGATGATCAGCCAACTTGCCTTCCTATGAGTTCAGGCATTCACCCCTGCGTGCGCCAGGAATTGTTAATCCCATTCTCAAATTAGAAAGATAGCGGAGGAAGTTTTATTTTAACAAGCATGCAAAAACCAAAGTAGTAAAATAAAAAATAAATGGCCCTCCTTCTGGTAAAGGAAAATATTAGGATAAAGTCAATCATCTGTAGGAAGGAAAAATTCAAATGCCAGCTCATGTTTTATTAAAACGCCTGGTCAAATGTATTTTCCTTTCATTGATAGTCAAAACCAGGTCATCTTTACAGGAGTTAGAATTTTAATACATCATAGACTTCTTGATGGTTTTATTGAAGGGTTAAAACATATTATCATCTCAATCCTTGGTGTCCATAGTTGTTTTATCTCTGCTTATATGTAATTGCTGTATGACTTACCTACACTTCTATACCTACACATAGCGTTACTCACTATTTCGTTAACATGGACAATGCATAATATGAAAATAGTAAAATCAAAGTTCTGTGAAATTTGGGATGAAAGAAAAATGGTGCCCAATAGCCCTTTTTCTGTATCTTTACTCTTCTATCTCTGTTTCATCTTCTTTGAAACCTTACTGTGAATGCTACTTTTATAGGAAAGGTTATTATTACAGAGGCCAAATGCTTTCCTATTTGATCCTGTCATCAGTAACTTTAATTTTTGGGTGATTTCAGCTCTCTCATTCATTGCTCAATGTGGAAACTGAAGTATACTTGGAGTAAGAAACACTGAAAGTAGGCCAGGAACCAAGCTCTCCAGAGCAGGTTTCCCTTACTGCAAGGGCTCATTTGAAGGAGGCTCTCACCACCCTGCCCTTGATGGGTTGTGGGGGGCGCCAGTTTCCCACCAGGGGCACCGGGGGCTCATTCTCAGCGCTGGACAGGAGGCTGCGTAGCTTGGCCATCTGCAAGGGGTGAGAGAAGGTGGTCAGCTCCACATCGGACCAAGCGGACACAAGTGTGTGAGACAGCGCTATAAACCAATGGTTTCTAAACAAGACAAGCAACCCACAACACCTGCCCCCACATTCAGTCCAGAGTTACCAGGTGACCCATTCCTGGCCTGGTGACATAGGCCTTTTATTTTTGTGTAAAAACACTTTTTTTAAAGTACAGAACTGCCATGCCACCTTGTGAAGGCCTTTTCCCTCCTGAATTTTGAACAGTTCTTTTCATCTCAGAGTTCAGTACGGAGTATATACCTCATGTAGGAGGGGGGACAGTGTTGGTGCAAATAATACATGTAAGTAAATGGCCCTCATTGGTTATTTTTTAAAGGGTGGAAAGAAATGATAGTCATGCTACATTTTAAATTTTCAGATCTGATTGTTTTCTTAAGGGAGAATTTAGGAAATTCTTATCAGTAATGTTATATTTCTACATGAAAACATTTTTAGTTTTTCTCCTTAAGGTAATTTCATTCCTCTTTTATAATATTTATACTAGTGAACCCATTCTACATGAAAACATTTTTAGCTTTTCTCCTTAAGGTAATTTCATTCCTCTTTTATAATATTTATACTAGTGAACCCAATGGTTAAACCTGATTTCTTGATAAAAATGATGATGTGTATTTGAGTCCACATGCAGCAGAAATAGAGAAGTGGCCATGTTAGGGACAGGAGACACTGGGAAACTGACTTGACTGTTAGACATTTCCCACCGAGGGTCAAGTCTGCGTGCTGTCCACCTGCTTTAATCTGTTCTTCTCCATGTCCCTGCCCACTCTTTTTCTCCAAGTCTTTTCTTGAAAGCCTCTTTAATAAATGTTACCAGGGCAGGGACATTTAGATGTTTAGATGAACAGTAAGAAGGGAGAACTGGGCAGAGAGGTCAGAGGTACTGGAAGCAGACAGACCAGAGGTGGAATCTCCGTTTCTGCACTTGGCTGTGTGATCATGAGCAAATTACTTACCTTCTCTGAGTCTCAACTTACTTACCTGTAGGATTGGAGAAACAGAATACACCTTATAGGATGACAAATCCCTCACATTAGCACCCTTCTCCCCAGGCCTAGAGGTGCCCTCCCATTTCCTAACCAGTGATCTATACTTGGTTGCTGCCAAATTAACAAAGACTGACTGGTGTTAATTAATACCCTTAAGTATTTCAAGAGCATAAACTTGGTCATCGTTCACCATCACAACCCCCTTGAAACTATTTGGGCTATCCCGGTACCCTTAGGAAGTCAAATAGTGGGAAGTTGAACAAGCTGACTAACTGCCAGGGCCACCTATGAAACCTCTCAGGTTGAGCTACTTTGTGAGCATCCATGAGGCAGTTGGATACTTTCAATTCAGCATCTATTTCCACAGAGCCAGCCAGAGATGAGTCCTGTGTCTGCCTCACCTGGTCAGAGCTCACAGTTATGGGCTCCTTGAGCAGCAGCCACACAATGCACTCCTCACAGGGCGGCGTGGTGAAGGAGCCATGGTAGGTCCAGTAGTCGCGGCAGGTGGGGAACAGGCAGGATGGGTCAAAGTTCGTGAAGGGCGCCTCCTTGCCCTGCAGAGCAGACAGGCAAGTGAGACGGGCAGGGAGGTGGACAAGTGAAGTGAGCAGGTGCTCTAGCATTCATACCACCCTCCCCAAGGCCCTCACCACTGTATTTGTCAGAATAAATTCAAAGGCAGTAGAGAGAAAATGGAACTTTCAAACAAAGTGCATGCCTTTCAGATAAAAAGCAAAGGGGAAGGTAGGCCTGCGTGGTCTGACTTTATCTGCGACAGTCATTGCAATATTTGTTCCTTTTTAACTGTTGGTAGAACTGTAATTCTACCACTAACAAAAAGGAGAAACATATCTAAACTGCAAAAGAAATCATTCATATCAGCTAATGCTTTTGGTCTTAATGATAAAAAACAGGTTCACGTTTTTATTGAATACTGAATACTTAATTTCTATGGTGGTAAAATGTACTAGAATTTGATTAGAACAGTCCCAAAGGCAATTAAAATGAGATTGTTAATTAGAAGAGTCTATGGTTAAAGTGAAAAAATATATAGGTGCTGCCCAAGAAAGAAAGGGCAACCCCAGAAACAAAACATGTGGCCTCTGCAAACGTGTGTGTCCCTGTGCCGTGGGTGTATGTTGTACATGTGTGCACATGGTGTGTGTGCATCTGTGCACATATGGTATGTGTGCATAGTGTGTGTGCATGTGGTGTGTGGTGTGGTGTGTGTGCAACACGGTGTGCATGAATGTGGTGTGTGTACATGTGTGTATATGGTGTGTGTGTGTGTGTGCATGTGTTGGCAGATGACCACTCCCATACACTTCACTGAGAAAGTAATTATCTGACAGACTGACAGTGAGCATTAAATAAGCTTATGTATGCGATATTGCTTTAAAAACTATGAACATACAAATATAACAGTGTTTATTTGTTATATATGTGCTTAGCATAGTCATTAAACCTAGTGATAGATGTTAGGTGAAAGAAATACACTTGAAATGTAAAAAGAAAAAATTGACAGACTTTGCTTTTCTGATCTTACAGGGAAAGTGAGTATTTTTTACCTTTGTCTTAATTTTGTCCAGAGCATCAAGAACCAGCTGGAACTCGCCCTTCTCACGTCCTATCTGTAAGAAAGTAGAAAACCAATAATTACATTTTTCCCTTCTCCATAATTTGATATGGTCTTAAAAAACAATTTTGATCCATCCATCTGCAGGCAGTGTTTTATAAATCTGCCAGGAAATCATGCACTGAGCAAAAACATAAGTTTATTTCTCTCCCCAAATTTTAGAGTATACATTTGCTGAACTAAACTTGGATTCCAGGACTCTGAAGTACAGAACCACAAAATTACATGTTGATCTGCTTCTATGTCCTTGACCTTCTCTGCAAAGTCTTTCTATTTTTTTAAAAGTAGAATTAAAGCTAAGACGGACTCAATGTATCTAAAACTAAACTGACCATCTTTTCACTCAGATCCACTCCACTTCCTGTTGTTTTTGGTTGGAGCAGGGAATTGACCCAGTGAATTAAGAACGTAAAACAAATTAGGTCATTCGAAAAGAAAGAAGCTAGATTTTCACCCCTGGCTTAAAATCTAGATTATGTTACCACTAAATTCTTGTGTTGATGACGCTAAGTCCTTTTTAAACTGATGCTGGCTCGACAACACACATATTCCCTGTGCTGTCTTAGCCGGGACCATGAGTTTGGTGGCCACCCTAAGCCACAGGATTGTGCAGCCAGGCCCCGGGTATCACAGTATCCCCAACATTGTCTTTGCTGGTTTCCAGGGAGATGGATATGAATAGTGGGAAAGGATAATGCACCCTGCCCTCACCAACACCACTGCAAACGCCTTCAAAGACGTGACCCCGGCCCACCCTATACATGTGCACTCATCTATAGATCCATAACCTGAAAAATATAGCAAAAGGCACATTTTTTAAGGGAAAGCAAACATTTTGAGCTGATCTGAGCAGAAATGTCTTAATTAGTTTAAAGAATACTGAAATTCATTCTTCTCCCCTTTAAACAAAAGCAGAGGGTGAAACATGTTATCAAATGCTTGGGTAAGGAGGCCAATTTGGAAATAAATAACATGTCAATTTTTAGCCTACCTTCAGAAAAATGCCAACCACGGCTGTTCCATCGGGTTGCTTCAGAGCTTCTGCAAATGTGTTGTACTTTGGATTCCAGTGAACCAAATGCAGCTGGAAACACAGAATGCAAGTTATGAGGTAAAGTCCTAGCATGAGGAAGCAAGCATTAAACTATTCACAAGAAGCCCAAATATTAGTCAGTCTAAGGTTGCCGAATGCTTTCATAGAAGTTGACAAAATTTTAAATATTAACATGCAATATTTTGGTGACATTTTTAATGGTTTCAAATGTATATAAAATTAGGATAAATAGATTTAAAACTTTTAATGAACAATGAATAAAAATTGAACTTTTAATTCAAAAACTTGTTTTAGTTTTGCATAACATTACTTCCTTTTCTGACCCAGTGAAACATGGGGCTATAAATAGGAACCTGCTAACATCCTAAATTCACAATTAATTGGGAAGTAGGGGAGGAAAAAGAAGGGATATGAACATTTTTATTTTATTTTAAAGTATGTGCTTCATTGTTTTTTTTTAAAGATTTTATGTATTTATTTTTAGAGAGAGGGGAAAAGAGGGAGAGAGAGAAACATCAATGTGTGGTTGCCTCTCGAGCACAATCCACTGGGGACCTGGCCCACAACCCTGGCGTGTGCCCTGACTGGGAATCGAACTTATGACCCTTTGGTTCACAGACCGGCGCTCAATCCACTGAGCCACACCAGCTGGGGCTGAACATTTTTATATCTACCTCCTTTTCACAGCCAGTGGTAACCTAATCCTAATTTAGAACATAGGCACCAGTTAAATTAGTCAAAAGCCCATATTGAACTACATAGAATGGCAAGAAAATACAATAGTTCATAGTAATTAAAACTATTCTATTCAAAATCAAAGTATGAGATAACCCCATGCACAGAGGTCAAACTGCAAACCTTGTCCATGTTTGTAAGAAACTTACTAAACTTTGCTCGACAATGGGGGAAAATGTTTGGAGGCATTCTCAATAGTTAATCTGTCCTGCCACTGGCTCTATAGATCTGCTGCGGAGAAGCAGGATAACCACAGGAAGGTATTTTGGGTCCTCCAGAGTTACTTTAGCTAACAATTCAGCTGTCTAAGAAAGTGTGCGTGGTGCCCCTAAGTTCCTATGCTGACTGGAGCCTGCCTGAAGAAAGAGGGGGGCGGGAAAATAGCATGATGCTCAGCTCCTGGGCCCTTGTCACCTGTTACAGACTTGACTTTATAGAGAGAATATGCAGGAGGCTAGTCTTAATTCCTTGGAATTTGGTGCCTTGAGCTGAGCTATAAGTCATGCTTTTTTTAATGGGTTAACTGAGACAAAGAGTAGCATTTGCTCATATTAAATTTTGTATGTATCTAAATGTGTGAATAAATATGTGTATATATAATCACACACACACACACACACATGCACACCCTTCCTTAAGAGACAAGAATGTGAGCATTAGCCAGAATTACTGAATGCTATTTTTAAAGCACTATGTTCTTTAAAAACGGAGACAGGCCAGGGTACTGGACAAGACAGTGAACCCAGATGGCAGTCTGCGGAAGGCAGAGCCCTGGGTCCAGCACTCTTTGGCTAGGTAACATGTCTGTGCCTCAGTTTTTTCATTCATAACAAGCCTTGCAGAGTTGCTGGGAGGATCAAACAAGTTAACTCTCAGTAAGCACTCAGTTAAGTGTTAGTTACCTTTATCTTTTCAGTCCCTTCGGGACCCTGGTCTTTTTTTTTTTTCTATTTGGCTGCTATTCATGTTCTTAACATCACCTCAAAAGCCTTCCCCCACGGTGCCGTTGTCCCTCTCCTTCCTTAACTGTCTAGCCTAGAATGTGAGGCAGCTTCAGCTCAGGTTGAAATGATTACAGCTCCTTTCACAACTACAGGCTTGGCGCTGAAGTGGTGGATGAGGCTTCATGGCTTTTCCGTTCTCACTGTGTGAGCCCCAGAGTGAGTGACAGCTGTGCCTCCTACCTCTGCTGCGTACTTGACTCCATCCACAGTGTGCTCAGAGCCGTGATCATCAGAGGAGCCCCAGTGCAGGTGGAACTGGCGGAGGCGGTAGGGTCCACTGAGAGGACCACCCCTCAGCACTGTGATTCAGAGAAGATGGGTCAGCAGTGAACTCTACTCCCTTCCTGAGCCCCACTTTAAACACGTGCTCTGATGGACAAGGCATGATGGGCAAATGGGTGGGCCACGCACTGGCCCCCTTCTCACAAAAGGAAGTCTTGGGGCCATCAAAGTCGGTGGCGTCTCCCTTTTGTCTTATTTGCTTGCTCATTTTAGTATTTGAAAAAAACATTTCTGAAAATGAAGGTAAAACAACAGGTGAGCAGTAAAGCTATAGAAAACTAAAGTGTGGGTTGGTCACATGGTGCAGTGGGAAGATGCGACTCACAGTTAAGAGCCAGACAGATGTAGATTCCAGACGTTGTCCACCCCTCGATAGCTGTGTGTCCTTAGGTAGGTTGCTAAATTTCTATGAACCTGTTTTTGCATCTCCATGAAGGTGATAATAATGCTAACCTTTTCGAGCTGCTCTGAGGATTAAATGAGATTAAGGACTTTAACTGTTCATCACCGTGCTCGGCATGGCCAGCACTGAGCAAACGTGAATTCTTTCTCTGCATATTGGGTCCAACTACACTTCGCTTTAAGATTCCAAGGAAGGGCTTTCACCCACGTCTAATTTAGACTACGTCTGTTCAGGTAAGATGAAATGGGAAAGTCAGAAGCTTCCCAGGGAATCAGTCAATGTGGACAGCTAAACTAGATAATTCTCGGTAGCATGAATTGGAGCTCGTTGTCCAAATACCTCAAACCTGTCACTTAATTTGGTTTCATGTCACTTAGCCTGGGGAGTGATTTCGAGGTTGAAATATTTCTTAAATGATATTGGAAACTATCTAGAAACCTTAAGATCAAGATTTAGCAGTATAAGCTAAATCGAAACAGAATTCAGTTTTAGAAAGAGCTGATTACCTATTGGTGTGGAAGTGACCCACTAAAACCACAGTATACATACATCTGAAACAATAAACTGAGTCTCAAATGAACTTCATCATGTAGAAATGAGTTATTTGATTTATTGCATTTTCCTGTCCAACCACTAGGAACAGTCATTATCTTGAGTCCAATTTACTAGGATGAACTCTATGATTTTTGCTTACCACAATGGCATTTTCATGTGGTCCAACTTAATAGATACTGTTTAATTTTGTTGTTTATCCTTCAAAATGGAACTTGATTTAGATAGAGAAGGGAGAAAAAAGTAACAGTAACATGACATTATTTAAGAAATATAAATTTCTATGATATTCCTGACTTGGAATTATGACTCTATTATTCTCTATGACAACATCATCTAGCATATTTATTTATGTACGTCAATAAAAATAATTTTAACTTTTTTTTTGCAAACACAGTTATAAGATGTATTATTGTACATTAAGCACCAAAATATTCAAGGAAGATTCTTACTTTATGTACAGTGAAAGAATGCATTTCTAATTAATCTATTTTTATTTCACTGATGTGTTTAATAGTGTAGGTAAAATAAAGAGGTTTTTTAAACATGTGATTTTTCATTTTCCCACAAACACAAATCATTACCTGAGAAGAAATTGTCAAGTACTTCAAAACACACTCACCAAAAGGATTAATCAGATAAACCCTGCTAAAGCTTCAAGAGCAAGTCCTTTTGCCTGTAAATTAATACAATGGCGCTGTTCACTCCCCAGGATTGGCCCCCACCACCCACCGGGGGAAGTGCAGCCCACTTTGTTTTTGTTATGTCCCTTGCTTTGTAGAATGGGATCTCTGCCAAACTTGGGAAGAAGCCTTGGGTGTGGGCCATCAGAGCCTGGAGAACGCTCAGCATTCACCCTGTGCGCACTGCCACCACCTCCTACCCATCTCCACCTCAGGTGCATGAGAGTTGCATGCACCCCTGGGTATAAGACATGCTGCAGCAGCAAGAGGTCAGGGGGACACATCCCTCTTCGGTGCACACATGTACTTATTCATGATCAGAGCAAGGTAAAACAACATCTCCATTTTCAGAGATGAAGTGTCCCCTCTCTCCACTAACTCTGTGACTGTACCATAAGTTACATTTGCCTGTACTGATGTTGAAACCTTCGTGTGCTCTATCTGAGGGTCATACTTACTTGAGCGATCGAAAGTATCATCAAATACAACCCTGCAGGTCTTCCCGTTGTTCAGGATGGTCTTGCAAGAGCCAGGGTCATAAGAAGTTGACCATGGCAACAGAGAAGGGTCGTACTTAATGTCCTTAGTATGCAGCTCAATGGGTGACTGGTTGTCTCCCTTGGCAATTGGGTAAAGCTCATGCCAGTGGTCAGGACCTAGGACATCAAGTTGAAGGGATTTATTAACCTGGTGGCACAACCCAAGCCTTCTTTCTAGTTGACTAAACCAGCAGTGACTGTGGAAGTTCTTGGATTTCACACAGGACAATCAAAGGTTCAGTGTGAGACCGGTGTGTTACTGGTGTACTGAAAGCTATTTCACACCTTGCCTTCCCTCTACTTGCTCAAGAATAATAGTCTCAAAGGCTTCTTTTTGAAATGGACTTCATCCCTCCTTTGACCAAAGCCATCTTCTGTCATCCAGCTGGAAGAAAAGCCCTGACCACAGGCAGTTTTCTGAGATCACCGTGTCTCAAAAGCAACCTGCTGCGGGCAGAGCAGGGGCTCCCATACCTGCACCAGATTCAGAGAGGTGAGCGTCTGCCCAGGGCCAAGAATTTTAGGGACACTCAGAACCTCTGAAATGGACCTCTGTTGACTGACTTCTCAGAGGATGTGCGGTCTTGGCAAGTTAACCAGCCTCTCTGAGCTGTGTTCCCTCTTAAAGTAATAACAACTCTACACTAGGGAGCACTTCCAAGACAAAGGAAAAGGGTCAGCAGCTTTGGCACTTGGTAAGTGTGCAGTGAGTGTCCCATCCGACCCCTTCCCCCACTTTCTGTAATTGCCCACTTTCTGTGCAGTGCAAGGCGCCTCAGGCACGTCGGAAACTCACCGTTGTGGCTGGCGTAGCCCCACTCTTTGGCCATGGTCGTCCTCTCGCCGGGTGGCTCCTGTCTGCTCTCCGCGCAGAGTCCCCGCGTGAGTCGCGTCTTTTATCCAGGTCCCCACACCCCCTCAAGGCCTTATTAGGTCAGCGTGGGGGCGGGGGTGGGGGCTAAGCTAGTTGGAGTGGTATTCGGGAGGCGGGGTGGGGGGAAGCCATTGAATGCCAAGGGCTGGACAGCTGTTTGGTGGGGTGGGCGGAGGTCCCTCATGCCACCTCCCTCCCGACCCGCCCCTGGAGCTGCAGTGCCTTTCGCATGGTCCCCCTTGCCCCTTGTGCATTATTATTTTTAGGGGGGACAGAGTGTCGCAGTCGTGCTCGGTCGCCACCGAAGACCCCCGGCGGCACTGGAGGCTGCGCTGGAAGTAGCCATATGCGTTCTCCAGACCCGCTGACGCCGGCTGGAAGGAACGCGCTTGCTTGCCTGGCGGGTGCGGTACACACTTGCAGGCGACGTGGAAAGTTCTAGGAGCACCGATGGGAGGGGGAGCCGGGAGGGCAGGTCCCCACTTCTGTTATCCTTGGAGTCTGAGGACAGCGGCCCGTCCTGGAGCCGCAGCAGGCGGGGTGCCCGTGCAGACCCAGGGTACTCTTGGCCAGGAAAAGGGCGGGGCCCCGGGACCCGGTGAATGCAGAACAGGAGCCTGCAACTGGGACCCCCACATCCCTGAGCTGCTCCTCTGCTTCCAAAATCAGAATATTCTGCAGTGTGAAAGGCGTGGACATAAAGTGACTCTGTGGTTTAAAACAAATAACCTCACTGTCCAAGACATACTGAAAAATTAGGAGAAAAATCTGAACGGAAGGTTTTCAGAATTGTTTTGATTTTTCCTCTCTCTCCCAAGTTTTTAATTAAATTAAATTTAATTAATTAATTAATTAATTTACGTACTTACTTATTTTTAACGTGATAAACCAAGCAAAATGAGAGAGCTGGTCTTTGCAGGGCCACATGCCAGAAATGTATTTTCAAATGTCTGCTGTGCTTCACATGGAAGAAGTCAGTGTAGTAGATATTTATATTCTAAATTTCTTCTTGGTTCTAAACCAGCAAAAATTTTAAAAAGACGGCAAGGAAAGACAAACTTAATGTCAGTGCTCCCTTGAACAAGGCTGCAGTCTACATATCCTTATTTTCTCTTTTATTGATGGTGGTATTTTGTATTTCAGGATTATGAAGCTTGAAAAGGAACTCTCTCATCAGGGTAAACCTAGCTCATCCCCAAGGCATGTGGAACGATTGAGCACGCTCATAACCTGGACACGAGGAGAATTACTCCCCAGGGTATTTTTGTGACTGGGGATTATTTGATCCACACAATAGCCCTCCGGAATCAGGAACTAGATAGTTCGGAAAATTCAAGCAAACACAGCAAAGCAAGTGCCCTTAGGCTCTCTAAGCTCAGAGTTGGATATGAAATTCTGCCCAATTGGCCTGTCTGGGCCGTTTTCTGCTTTTGCTGTGATAGCGTGATATGTAGTCTATGGTTGATGAAGGTGTTTTATATTTCTTACCGAGGGCATAATTATGTGTATTACCAAACTATGATCCTGTTCCAATTCATTAAATTGTTACAATCTTTCTTTTTCTGATACAGGTGGTTAGAAGATAATTTCATGTTATTCAATACAACCGTAATGCAGATAAAGTGTTCAATAAATTTTTATACCAAGCAAAACCAACAATCTAGGAATTCATTATAGTGTTACGGTTTAGGCATAGGAGAAGTTTTAAAAAATGGATTTTCCTTAATTAAAATAAAAAAGACTACATAATGAACAAACAATAAAGACCTGCACAATGGTACATAACTTCAAATAAACACTGGATAATTTTTGCAAAATGAAATATTTAATAGTTTTAGTTGTGTCATCTTAAAAAATGTCATTGGTGTTTTCATTGTACTTGCTTATAAGAAAGTTAATAAAATTTGAAATTTAGATCAAAATGTCATTTCAGACTACAATATACTTTTCAGAAACCACAAATTAGTCATCTGCCTCTTAACTGATTATCTCCAGTATATTTATCTCTAAATTTCAAAATTCCATGTCAACAGAGTAGAGATAATTCTAAATTCTATCTAAGACTTTAAGGTTTCTGGAGTGGCTTAAAGGAGAAAATTGTTAGGTATGAACTGAGAAAAATAATGCCAGCAAAAGAACTAGGACCACAAATTTAACAAATTTATTTTTAATAAAATTAAATTTATTAACCACAAATGATTTCTAAACATCCTGACAGCTCTTCTCCCAGCATGATTATTTGTAGGATTTTTTTCCCCCTAAAATGAATATATTCATACAGAAGCAGGGAAAGAAAGAGAGAGATGAGTATAAACAGAGCAACCCAGGAGGGTAATTTGGGTAAACAGAAGTTTAGGGGCAAGGGTGTTCGATTGTGGAGTTTCAACCAGGTTGTATTTTAAAAATATAACCTTGGAAGATCTGAGGTGATAAAATTCAAACACTTTTACCCTTAATTTGGCATTTTATTTTGCAAGACACTGGGTAACATGTTATATCTGCAAGTTTATAGCAGTTGGTGCTTCTAGAGCATCAGGAAAAATAAGGAGAAATTGCCTCTTTATTCACCTTTGTGATCAAAGCATAAATTAAGATTTGAAATAATTGCATAATTGTGTTCAAATATTTTATATGATATAGAAGCATATATTTTCTACTACATTTTTATTTTTATAGAACAAGTTTTGTGATAGAAATATAAAACAATAAATATAAAAATAAAATGTAATAATTAATAAAATATAAAAATTCAAAATTAAAATCAAAGAATTTAATAAAATGAAATAAATCCAACAAAAATCAAATCTGATACATCTAAAACATCATCAAATCTAATAAAACAAAATTTTTAATTAATCTATTTAACTGTCATACATAATTTTTACATCCTTCCTTGAAAATGTCATTTCTTTTCTTCCCCCCACCCTCCCCAAAAAAATCATTGTTGGGAAGTTTGGCTCACCAATTTTTATGTGAATATGAGAGGTTCAGTTCTCAAGTTTGACACCAGTGACAGCTGAGCCACTTGGATGGGTTCTTAAAATTTGGCTCTCATTCATGGCAAATATGTCGGCGAGCAGCCTGCAGCCTTGTCCCAACTGGTGTCCCTCATTAAATGTACCCATCTGGGATAGTCATTTTACTTGAGGATGAGAGCATGAATGTAAGGGCGAGAGCCCCCTATCTATGCAATAAGATTTGATCATCAGGGTTCATAAGTTCAAACTCTTTTCTTCCAAATACAAACTCCTCTTATAAAATATAGTAATTTCATGTTAAACAGAGGCAAATTCATTCATTAAACTTCACCAATACATTTACTTAGGATCAAGTTTAAATTGCCAAGTCTAATTTTCAATAACTTAATGATAGTTTCTGGTTGTAAAATTAATAAGTGGGATTGCATTTTGTTTTGACATTTCATAGCACATAGATGGCCACATGCCCAGATTTTTCTTTGGCATCAGGCACATCCTCTGAGAAATGGGGAGAGTGATGCTTGACTTCCAGGGGTCTTTGCGACTTATATGAAATCATGCAACAGAGCCTCAGCACAGTGCAGGTAGTGTGTTTGTCATTCAGCAACTTAGTACCTTCTCTGGTCTTGTTCATTTTTTCCAGTGTCTTTCCAGGAAATCATCGACCCTAACTTACCCTCATTCCTTGTCTGTTGCAAGCAGTGCCTCCGACTGTGCACACAGCTGAGCCCAGGCTGACCTGCAGGCAGCACTTCTGCTGTGGAGGACTCAGTCTGCAATTAGCCTGCAACTTTCTTGCCACCACTGGGCTGCTGCATACCATAGCCAGGATCCTTCACACAGTGAGAATCCAAATTAACCTTTTTAACCAAGTGTAACAAATTCCAAACAAAATGCATTCATCTTATCTAAGAAAATGAACTGTGATAAGAATTAAAGAGATTTTGATTCCAACAAGGCTTAACACTTCTTTGGTATATTATTTGACAAATGAGTTATTAAATATAAAATTCGGCTCCTCTAAATGGCATTTGGGAATCTTCAGATGTCTACCCTACATGCTTGACAGCCTTCCCCCAGCCTTCCTGTCCATGCTCACCCACCCTCTGCTTCACCCTTTTTTTGTGTTACTTTAACTTTTTTGTTTTTGATGTGAATTATTTTGCTTCCCCAGGAAAAATCAAGCAGCAACCTCACTTCTGTAGAAGGTAGAACAATCTCAAACCCACTTTTTCCTGTAAAGTATTGCTACTCTGGGCTGGTCAGGTGACTTCTTTGAATAATCTTTGCCCTGGACACTTTACTTGATTATTAGCACCAAATGAGGTAACACAAGTGCAAGCACTTGATAATTCACATTTCTCATTGATCATTACTCCCACTTTACAAATTTAATTGAATAAATACTTAAGAGCTGAGAGTTTTCAAAACATCATTAAAAAAACTGTAAGCGCTAATTTGCAAAGCATAAACCTGGTAAATTTAAAATCATGGATTTTTAAAGACATTAAGAGACACTAGAGCCCTCACTGGTGTGGCTCAGTTGATTGGGTGTTGTCCCCAAAGTCTAAGCTGCTAGTTTGATTCCTGGTCAGGGCATATGCCTGGGTTACGGGCCCCGTCTCTGGATGGGGCACGTGTGGGAGGCAGCGGTCAATGTTTCTCTCTCCCATCAATATTTTGCTCCTGTCCTTTCCCCCTCCATTCCCCTGTCTCTAAAAATAAAAAATAAAACCTTTAAAAATGAGAGACAATAGAGATGACACCAGAAAAATATCTGCATTATTCAAATTTTTATAGCCTTTAATGTCATGAGTATTTCTTTATTTTTCCAAAATTACATAATCAAGACCAATAGGAATCTTAGAATTAGTGAACTACACCACACAGTTATTTTATCCTACTTATTCCAAGTAAATAATGTAGTTTAAGTAATCTATTCTTAAAATATTTTATCTTGATATAACTGCAGAATTTTCAATATTTTTAGCTTAATTGAAGTATAATTGACAAATAAAATTGTAAGCTATTTAAAGTGTACTTCATTTATTTTTGTGTAAATTTAGTAACATATGGGGTAAATTATTATAAAAATAAAGTATGCATTGTGATGATTTGATATACATCTACCCTGTGAAAGAGTTCCCCCCATCTAGTTAATTAACACATCCATCACCTCACCAATTTACCTTTGTGTGTGTGTAAGAACATTTAAGTTCTACTCTCTTAGCAAATTTCAATCATACAATGCAGAGTTATATTATATCCTCAAATCTTATTCATCTTATAGCTGAAAGTTTGTACCCTTTTACCAGGCTATTCCTATTTCCAATTTTCAGTATTTTAAAAGTAAAATTTTTTCTCTATAAAATACTAGTTATATCTTCATTTCCTCCAGTGTAGTTTCTACTAAGAAAAAAAAAATGCTATCAATTAAACCACCACGCACTCCATTTTAGAAAAAGCCATCGACAGTGTTTCGGCCTGCCTCATAGCCTAAGACCAAGATATGATTCATTATTATCTGTTGCCTTTAGAAAAAGTTATTTGGACACTTCTGATTTTGCCTTTAAATGATAAAGAGTATCTTGTCCTTGTGGGGGAAAAAACCCTGTAATTTCTGTTCAGTTATGGTTCTATAATATTGTTTGTTACTTTGTTTTATTCAGCCTAATACATTCTCATTTGTAATGTTTTAGGGAAAAAATTATTTAGTGTGATATAATGTTAATTTCTCTTATAAATGACAGTCAACAGAAATTCCTGGCATATAATTTGATCTTTGGTATTTAAATCACTGAAAATTAGTATGAAATTTTGAGGTACATTTTCTCAAGCCAGAAACTTTCTTAGTTGACAATTATCGCACTAAAGAAAAGCACAAAAACATAATATCATGACTTTTCTGGTCTTCAAAATGATCATGATACATCCTTCTTTGCAGGTAATGTAAAATCAGGAGGAGAATTCCATTTGGAGAATGAAGAGTTGCTTTGAACTATGGATTTATGTGCTCTCAAACATAAGCCATTTACCTTGTTTTATCAGAGGAATGTTTATGATAAAAATTCTAATATATCATCTCCGAAATGCCAGCTCATCGTCTCTCCAAAAAAATAGGTACAGTATTCTTTCACTGTGGCCTAGAAAAGTAGAAGGCAATATGCATGCTAATCATATGAAAACCTGTAGAACAACAGTGTTGAGCAAAATCAATGTAAGTATCGATGTCTAGAACACGTGTTTTTTTACATACTAGCATGTTTTCCTGGAGCTAATTCAGTGTATAACAAGAATTGAAACTTTTGGAATCACAGTTTCATATCAGACTTAGCTGAAATACAATGTGTTTTTCTTCACACATTAGAAGTATCGTGCATATTCAAAAGACCTTAAGGAATTTATATTTAACACTAAAGCAAAATATTTTATAAGATCCAACCTATTTTAACCTTAAAACAAAACATTGCTGAAGAGAAGCTGTACCTAGCCTCTTCAGACTATCCTAGTGATAATAGGGTATAAGTAGGTGAAAAGTACTTGTATGACATGTAAAAGTGAATTGCAATTTGTGAAGAGTCAGAACATCTTTCTTAGGTCAATCAAAGCTTTCATATCTTACTCTTTAGACCAGAGAATCTAGTCATTGTTATTTAATATTTACAAACATGAACAACATGGAAAAATTGGAAAGCATACCCACATTTCAGGGCCAACAAAGTTTCAATCTAGACTTCATGCATAAGGACAGATAAGAGCCAGTGGGACAACAGTGGGCTAGATGGGAAATAACACAATCAGGGAGCAGAGTGTCCTACTCCTGCTCAGAGAAGATCTGTCTGGCCACCTCTCCAGTTAATTCCTCATTAAACTCCCAGGTTCTACTGACAGTTTATCCCTCTGTCCATTCACAGCTTGAATTCTCAAGGGTGCCCAAGTGGACCAGATTTTTGGTTTTCAGTTTCGGTACAGCAGTAGTCATTTATGGCTGACTTTAAAGGCGTTCTTTTCAGAAAGTGCCCAGGAGGCTTAGAAAAGACAAACAATTCACACAGAGAAATCTCCATTCAAAGGGGACAGATGAACCTCGCTATGCATCCTGGACGGGAGAGCACATGAACACCGCCCACTGCCAGATCGACACGTGGGGCTCCCCCCGAAGTCAACGGCAGGCTTTCGGCCAGTGCATGATGGCAAACGGTGTTCTGGTCTGGCCAAAAAGTCTGTTCAGTTTTTTCCATAAAATAAAAGACATTTTTCACTTGTACCAATAACTTTATTGATTTAGATATTTTCGGTATGTCAGTTATTTCCCTCTATTGGCTCTGGTGATTAGAAGCCAGGGGTGCTGCTAAACAAACATCTTCCAATGCAGAAGACAGTCCCACGGCAAAGAATTATTTGGCCAAAACTTCAATAGTACTAATAACCTTCGCAAACCACTTTCGACAAGTTCAACTAGTCACAGCACCTTCTCCATACACTGCACATATCTTTTTTGTGTGTGTTTCAGTTGTGTCTTTACATTTTGTGAAATAATAAGCATAATATGGAGAAAATGTGTATTTTTTCATCTTCAATATTAAAATGGTTGTACAAAAATTCACCAATTCTGATTTTTTTTTAAATGCACACTGATAGGACAGCTGTCACAATACAATCTAACAAAATTGTTTTGAATGAAGTTAAAGACAACTGAGCACTACAAGAGCCATGGTACAGAAAAAAATCAAATGAACTTTTTGGCTGATCCAATATTTGGACTCACAGTTTCTTTTCTAAGTTATTCTTTTTTTCACACAGGGATCAGAACTGAGCCTGAGGGGAGGAGCAGAGCAGATCCTTTCACCTTCTGCCTATGTCACAAACTCCCCGGGGCTGATGTTTGATTGACAGGATGAGTAATGAGTGCTATTGTCCGGGGTTCAGTGCTCGGATTGCAACCAGCAGCACTGCCTCGTCTGGGATGGGTGATGAGAGACACAAGTGGCAGCCACCGTTGGCTGACAGTGCACACATGCCCCCTTGTGATGATCGAAAAGTGACCCAAGCCCCAAAATGGATTAACAAAATGATTCCATCAGTTGTGAATCAGGAACAACCATTTCTTCACACTTCACATCACTGGCATGTTGTTACTAAAATCTACTTCGATCTTTTCAAGGTACATTATTTAAGTAAACAAAAAAAATTTCTTTTTGGTAATAAAATTCTTTGCAGGGCAAGTAATAATGAGCAACTCTTTTTAGTTTTAGAAAGAGTTGCTCATTATTACTTGCCCTGCAAGGAATTTTATTGTTCTTTTAATATGAATACAGTGATAAAAAATTCATAAATATAAGTATTGAACTGAATAGAAATATAAATAATAATATCTTATTTTATAAAGTTAATATACTTGAGCATATATATTTCAATTTAGATTTTACTACACCTATCAATAAATGACATGTCACAAATTTTAGCACCAATTTTATCTCTCATAGGTGTTATCTTTGCCAACCAACGGACAGGAACTTCTGAGGCCACCATATTCCTTTTCATAATATTTAGGTCATTACAGTGCAAAGCATACTTATTCAGCTTAGTGACTGGCCTGACACTGTTTTCCAGCCTCTGATACTGGTGACTCTTGATCTGAGTAACCATTCCTTCTGAAGCTCCTTTATGTTCATTTGATGTACCAAATCAATGAATTGCAAGTGAAACTATATTTTTGCAAAATCCAAAGGGTTTTTAAAAGCATATCTGTCGAATGTAGTAACAGTGAAAGAATATCACTTATTCATGCATTTGACACTGCTATTTAATGCCTCCTGTGTGTCAAGCTCTGTCTGGGTCTAAAGAGATATTTGGGAGCAAGCGAGAGAGTACTCCTCACTGAGCTTACATTCCAGGCGAGTGGTGCTAACTAAAATGCAAGTCAAAAAATTTTCATTGTGGCAGATAGGGGAGGTTGCAAAGGAGAGACCTTATCTATATTCATTATGGAAGAGGTGAATAAAAGAACTAAAGTGTAGACAAGCATCAACCATTGAAGAGTTCAAGGAAGAGCATTTGAAGTGGAGGGAACTTGAGAACACCGTGGCTGGAGGGTGGGAATCCGGGGGAGGGGAGTGGTTCGGAAAGGATGGTGGGGACCAAGCCTGGAAGGGCCACTGCAGGTTACGGTGAAGAGCTGGTAAATACTTTGGGCAATAGCAAGTTGTGGGAGAGTGTAATGCCAATGAGAACACAGCCCGAATCCCCTTTGAGGTCACTCTGACCAACACGCAGGGAATGGAGCGGGTAGGAAGTCAGTGCAGAATGATAATTTGCACTATTATGATTCTAGTATGACATTTTCTCCACGTGATAAAATTACAGGTCTCAGATAAAATTTATTGTTCTATGAGAGGTATTTGTATGTATGCACGTGGAGGAAGAAACAAGAAACACAACTCACTTTTGCATTTCAGCATGGTGACCATTGGAAAAAGAGAATGGAAATGTAGAAAAGTGGAATAGTTATCACTAATGGATTTAGGGTAAACAATAGGTAATTGATATTGTCCCTGCTGGTCTCCATTTTACAGCTAGAATTGGAGAGGCCACAAAACATTGTAATAAGAGCTGCAACTCAGACTTCTAGGACCTGGGCACCAACCCCAGCTCAGCAATGTACTTAGGGCTAGTTACTCTCCTGAGTGTCAGCTCATTAGTAGAAGGGGTTGTGAGGTGCTTAGAGTACTGTCTGGCATTTATAAGCATTTAGTCAGTACTAGCTTTAAAAACATAGAAATGTAAAATAGATAAATTTTCGTCCCAGGCTAATTAGCTCCCAATTAAATGAACACTTCTGAAGGCAGGAACCAGGACTGTCTTGCTCCTAACCAAATGCCCAATACCTAGCCCAGGGCTTGACATCAAGTGGCCATATGATTAACAGTGTTGAAGGCAAGCGGACAAGAGGAAGGAACACTGGAGGAAGGACAGGGAGAGAAAGAGAGAGGAGTTTCTAACCAGCAGTAAGTGAATTATCAAGGATGACTCCCTTCTCTTGCATTAAGGAAAATGAGTTGTTTTTGTTCAAAAGATTTGACTCTATTCCCTATGTTGTACATTACATCCCTACAGCTTATTTATATTAGAACTGGTAGCTTGTTACAAATCACTATGACATACACCTGAAACGAATAGGTTATAGTATATCAATCGTATGTAAATAAAAATCACCATAATAATAGTGTTTGACAGAAGCTGAGACATGTTAAAGATTTGGAGAGATTATAGAGAACTGGAATAGGGAGTATAGAGTTATTTCTATGCATGTGCAGTGTACCTAGGATATTGCATATATGTACAGAGTCCACTGCAGTGTCTGGTTTCAACTTCCAAAATACGCCCCTGCTTGATCCACTTATCTCCATTTCCACTGCACTCACCCCAGCCTAAGCCATAGGTATCCCACATCTGGACTCTCAACATCTCTTCTGTTCTTGCCTGGAGAATATGAAACTCTCATCCTGCTGTGTCATCTAGAGAGCCACTCCCTGAGGTGTAAACCGGTAGTTTTTTCCCGTCTTTCAGGCTTCAGCTTAACTGTCATCAATTCCCAGCAGCCTTGGTTGGCCACTCCACCTAAGAAAATTCTTCTTCTTAGGTCTTATGAGAGCATCACATATATATTCTTTCTTCTACTTGTCAAATGTATAGTTATTTCACTTACCTGCTTGTTTCCTACAATGAATAAATGAATGAAGAATTTATTTCTGATTTGATGTCCCAAAGTTACTCTGACCTAGACAAGAGCTTATTAAAGCAAAACACTTCCCAAAGACTTAGCTTTGTGGTGGGGTCTACACATTGAAGTTAAACACATATTTCTCCAAACCACATATCACAGAGCATCTGTCAGTCACTGGTTCACTATTTATAGGAAAATAAAATCATACAAGTTGCTGGAAAGTCATCTGCCTAGCACAAGAGTCAGTACGGTAATTTCCATCCCTTGGTCCTTCCATTCTTTGGAAAGCATCTGCTCCCATGGCATGGCTACTGAAATCCCAATTCAGGAATGAAAATCTGAAACCAAGCGATCTGCTTTTGTGTCCTCTGGCAATGCCTCATTCAAAATAATCCAAGAATGAAAATATGAGCTTAGCCATTTGTTTTTTTAAACACTGAGCATGTCAATCCTGAAATTCCATGGGATAGGCATTTACTCTTCACAAAGATAAGAGTTCCTGCTGACCTTGTCTTATTCAGGTATCTAGCAATACCATAGCATCTGATATATGTTCACTCTGAACAGATGGAATTTGAGCCAAATTATCTCACAACCACATCAACAAATCATAACACACTAAATAACAGAGATTGGAAGAGTTTTTAGGGAGAGCATTTAAGATCTGAGGCTCTGAAACAACAGTGCACTGAGTTTGAGAGCTGGTTCTCCACTCACATGCCATGTGTCCTCGAGAAAGTTACCCTACCTAACTAAGGCCTCTGTTTTCTTGGTCTATAAAAAGGGGATAATAAGATACTTAAGTTCTTCTGAGAACTAAGTATGATAGTGCATGTAGAATATTTACTACAATATCTTTCTCAATTCACATTAGCTGATATAATAGTAATGGTTATTATTGAAACTGTTACTGGCTCTTTGAGTTCAAAAGGATCTTGTGGGTCCTTGAATCCAACTTTCAATGAGGTTCTAGAAATCTCTCAATTATTTATAAATGGTCATTCAGGTGCTCATTTTCAAATGATTCTAATGAACAGCTGCTCCCCAAATTACAAAGGAGATTATTCCATTTTACACAACTCCATTTTTTTAAAAAATAATTTTGTAAGCATAAGCCAGTCTTCCAGTCTCCTTTGGGTCCTGATTTTGTACACTAAACAGGATTGGATTAAACCATAAGCCATAAGACATCCCTTCAAACCTTTGCAAGTGGCCATGTTACATCTCTTCTCCCTTCACCCACCACATTGTCCGTATTTTCATATTGAGCTAAACACCCTCAGTGACTTGGTTTACTCTCCTGATCATTCTCCTCTGAATAACAGCTGAAGAAAACTGAATATACTTCAGAATTGTGTGACAAGAGTAGTGACCAGAAGTGTAACAACCTTCTTTTTTCCAGACTCTGCATTTCTTTTAAAGCAGGATAAGATGCCTCAGTTTTCTGGCTCACACCTTGGGATCATACTGAGCTTGCTCTCAATTAAAACATCCAAGTCTTTTTCATGTGAATGCCTGTTAAGCCAGTTCCTCCTGCATCCTGTATTGCTGTCAGCTCAGAGTTCCAGTATGATGAAATCTTTTTGAATCCTGACACTTTCTTTGAGCATGTTAATGGTCACGTCCAGCTTTGTGTCAACAATAAATGTGGCCAGCCTACCCTCTGTGTCTTCATTTAAGTTGTTGATAAGACTATCAAATAAGATCCAGTCTTGGGCAGAAGCCTGTCCCTTGGGGTTGAGATGAGTCCATGAATTAACTTTCTCTGCCTAGAGTTATCCAACTTTTTGTGAGTTTCCCTAATTACATGGTCAATTCATTCCCATTCTCATGGGCTTTCAAGCCAAACATAACTGGGTTCAAATCCTTGTTTCATCACTTATTGCCTGAGCTTCTCTCTCTTAATTTTAAGGATAGTTTTTAATTAGTAGCTATTTCCATGAACTGTTTCTTCCTGATTAATTGTGCTCTGTCTCCAGTACAGTGTTGGATTGTACATTGAATGTTGCAGTGGTGAGGGCAGACATCCTTGCCCTGTTCCTGATTTGAGAAAGCTTTCAGCCTTTCCCCTTCAAGTTTCATGTTAGCTGTGGTTTGTTTGTAACATGCTCTCTATCAAGTTGGGGAAGTTTCCCTCTATTCCAGCTAATTTTGAAAACTCTAAGTTAACTAACGTTAAGGTCAATATTTTATATGCAAAAATAGAAAACAGCCTACCCATTATTTTACTTCCTTACCACAGACACCTTCATTTGGATCAGCAAAATAGTCTCCTAAATCTGAAGCCTGGAGAAGGGTCGGTTGCATTCCTCCAAGGACATTAATATTGTCTAAGGATGTTCATAGCCAAAGAATTTTTCATTACAGGGAGTTTCATGGGGCTGAGATAAAAATCCCTAAAACTGTGGAGTAGCAGTGTTCTAAAGGTTGGGATGATGTTTTCTTTAGTAGAACAGAAAGAGATAGAAATTACCCATATTTTGTCATGTATAATGAGCAGGTTTTTTGCCCAAGTTTTTGAGGGAAAAATAAGGATGCACATTATACATGGGTGCTAATTCCTTATCTATATAAATGTTTTTAATTCTTGTGTTTATATTTATGCATTAAAAATATAACTCTAGAAAGCAATAATGATATCCATATGCAAAGTAATACCCTGGAATATGATAATCGGTTTTATTTCTAAATATAAATAAATAAATTGAATTAAAAAATTAAAATAAAAGATTTTTTTCCTGAAAGTTTGGACCAAAAATATGGGTGTGCATTACACGTGGCAAAATACGGTAGGTAGCATGTGCTGAGTGTCTATTAGATATAAAGCCCTATCATGTCCCCATATCAAAACAAAAAGCCAGACCCTACATCAGAGAGTGAAAAATGGTGCTCTATATCACACAGCTCCAGACACACAGAGATCAGACTCCAAACTGCCCTGAAGACTAGAGTCTGTCTTTCCAGCCATTCAGGCAATAACAGAGCTCAGACTAGGCCCATCACAAATAGTGACTACAGAAATCTGAATGTAAAAGCTGGCTAGTCAAACACAGAATGGTTGAGTCACATCCAATCTGTACTCAGGAACAGTTAATTGAAAAAATATCAATTTATATAAAAAAATCAATGTTTGGTTTGCTACAGGAAAAGCAAACAGAGACCCAAATCCTGGCCCCTCCCCCACATACACAAAAGAGAAAATGTTTTATTCTAGTACCTTATACAATTCTCCTTAAAACTTTGATTTTCAGCGTAGTTTAGGAAGCATGACAAGTATTTAACAAATATGAAAGTGTAAAATGACATAGTAGTGAACATTCAAGATGGGCATGTGAATCTTCGTTCAGGCACAAAGTGTACAAGGTGGGGTGGGGGGTCTCTCCTCCCCTTTGCAAGCTGCAGATATCACGTAGCTCCTGACATCCTGTCCCTCTTGGTCAGTGCCCAGCGACAGGTCCCTAGGGGCCTGATCTTCTCATAGGGCAATGAGCTCTGCCCTGAGGGAAACTTCATTGCATAACCACAAACGACACTTATCTTGGCCAGGCATGGTAAAAGTTCGCCTCCCTGGTCAATACAGGGATTGTGAAAGGGCTGTGTATGACCTGGCACCCACACAAAGCATCCCTACTGGAAAAAAACAGCTCGGGTTGCCCAGTTTAACTAAGGAGCTGTCATTAGTGTTAGTACAGTAACCATATAATTTATCAGCCAAACCAGTACTCTTTGAGGGGGGTGTTAATAAATACTCTGGGATAATAAACATGAACCAAGGTCGCACCAGAAAGTAGAGGACTTATATACCCTAGCAATGAGCATCACCTTTGTCATGAGGAGACAAATGTCTAAAAGACAGGATAGTAAGAAGCTAGGAAAACTCCTGGCAAGTGTGATGGGGAAACTGAGATAAGAAAATTGAACAAGGCCAGTTTGATCAATTTTGAGCCAGCTAGTGAATCAGCAAGAATTTATCTCCCCAGACCAAGGACACTTGAGAGTAAATGGTTTGTTTATACCTCTCCTCCATAACCAAAGAATACATAACCTCCCATTCTAATGCAAATGGGAGATAACAGGTGATAACACCAGAGCCAGCTTGAGAAGAAGCTGAGGACTTCCCTTTCAGCTCCCCCTCCCAAGAGAAACAGTGTATCTGCTCTCCCCCCAGGAATTTCCCTCTCCCAAATCCTTACACTTCCCCTCTATAAGTTTACTTACGAAAACTCAAGGTAAGGTGGATGTTATGGTTTTAACTCACTGCCTTCTCAGACTGCTAGCCTCTGATATTAATAAAAGTGCGGTGTTACTGGAAGTTCCATTCTTCTCACTGATGCAGTGAGAATTACAGGTCAGTGAGACAAAACTGGATTAGTAAGAGTTTCATTAGTATGTTCTAAAAAGGGAGAGGACAGGCCTGCTGAAGGTGGCAAGAAAGACTTAGCACAGAAACAACAGGAGGGCCCAGGCTGGACTGCCTTAGCTCACTGGGAAATCAGAGAAATGGCGCCTGAGGGACGGGTTCAGGGATTTAGCCCGAGACAAGCTGCCAGCTTCCCATTGCCTTAGAGTTTAGGAGACGTGTGCCTGTGAAAAAAGAAGTGGGGGAGGGAGGAGAAGGAAAACGAAGATGGCACTGGCTGCTCCCCGGAGGAAGAGCTCATGCACTGGGTCCTTTGTCTTGAGGCTTTTATCTCTTTCTTTCAGGCAGGAATCTTAGGGGAGTTCTCACAGGAGGGTTTCAGTAGAATATTCATCACTTCTGCAGTTGTGCCCTTTCAGGGTCAATCTTTCCACAGGGTCAGTAACAGGGCAGGGAGTCTTTAGTCACTGCGATTGGTCTGGTGGTGCCCCCCTGGTTTTGCTGCTTTTCTGGGCCTGGAGCTGAAACACAACTGAGGCCTAGATGCTGTCTCCAGGAAGGTGGCCTTTTGTATCTGGCTGTTAATTGCTTGGCCATTTTGTTCAGCTGTTTCCCCATTCCACTTACCAAGGAATTTTCCTCACTTCTTACTACTCTGTTTCACTATTCCTCAGAGATTTCCATTTCTAAACTCTTTTAGGGGTGATGAGAGAGGATTGTTTCTTTCTCTTCAGTAACTGCTTCCTGCTGACAATGATCATGGCCCCTGCCTGCATAAGGTATGGAAGTCTCTTCCTGTGTGATGTAAGAGATAAGGGAATAGGACCTGAGACTGGAACAGAAAGACTGTTATGTTAGCCTGTTCTTCCAAAGGAGGGATAGGCTGGAATACCGATAACATCATCATTTTTATATGGAGTTGTTGTATCCAACTCAACCACCTATTCCTGAAACAAATCAATTTGGCCACACCACTGAGTCTCTTTTCAGGAAGTGGAAATGCAGAAGGATTTCTAAAGTGAAGTCTATATTGTGTTAACAAGTAATCAGGTAAATAAGCTCATAGTATACACTATGAAACAGAAGAACACAAAGGTTAAAGAACACAGCAGATCATAAACAGTTTCTGAGTCTGCAAGACTGTCAGTTGAAAAGACTCCCAGATGCATGTCTTTTGCTGGAATGAAATTAAGCAATGGCAATTGCATCAGAAGTTCTCAATAATTTAAAGTCAAAGAATAGGAGGAAAAAACAAAACATTAGCTTGAAAGAGAACTAGAAACATTAGGATTCAATTCAGTGTGTGGGTGACAGTTGGGCATTGGGATTTCCATTGAAACACAATTTCTCTCCCTAAAATAACCCTTATTTTTATCAAAGAGACTGCATTAAGTCCAGTTTCAATTTGGCCTGATTATTTGCACAAACACAAGAAGAATAATTGATCATGAGGCTCTTTCAAAACTGCTTTGCTATAATTTCACAAGCAAACTTCAGACTGAGTGTTAGCAGCCTCTCAGGCCACAGTAGCCAAGCCAGAGAGTTAGCATCTGGATTTTCCTGCAATACCTATAAGTTTGGGTGGGTTCCTCAAGTTCTTACAGACCCCAAAATGTCGTGAGATTCCTTTCTGGCCATCTTTCAGGAAAGCAACATTTGTTCCTTACCTGGAAAGACTGCCATGAACCACATGATAGCAAGGTACCAGGCCATTTCTCCAAGGGGCTTTTATTGGCTTCAAAGTCAATCTTAATTCTTACGACCCTATGATGACATCCAGAGTTCAGGCAAGACCCTTTGATCCTGACATTCAGACAAAGACTTAGTTGATAAAATCACATTTGGAAATTGGTGCTGTTATGAAGAGGACATATTCTTATTGGGTTTATGCAGACAAACATATTGCTATAAAAATAATACTCATTAATAGTTGCCAGATTCTGGAGGGATTAGGTAGGGAGAAAAATATAAATGTTTCAATATTGCTTAGCAGGGTGTAATTTTGAAATTGTCCTAGGAAAAAATGTTTCTTTATATCTGGAAAAGAAAAAGATTTAAAACTCACAATATTTTGAACAAAGTCATAAGAATAACAATGATTTTAAGTTGATTTAGTCCCATAACCAATTGTGTTTGTCTTGACTATTTGCCAGTATTTCCATGAATCCAGTTATTCTTCAGGATTCTATAAATCTGCCTTTACTTCAGAGATATTGCCTATTTAGATACCTGTAATTTAGAGTAGGTCAGTCATTTTCATGAACCTATCCAAAGGTACATTTGCAAATGCATTAGAGTGAAAGAGTGACTGTTTATAAATGACAAAACTTAAAATGATACGGTTATTTTACCAAACAAAAGTGGGGTCCTGATGCTGCCCACCACCCCCTAGGCAAAATCTGATGATAAAGGAAAGGAGTCATTATTTAAAAACTTACTGATTTTGGAATAACAATTCTCCACATGAATTAACCACTGAAGCTTATCAATTAAGAAAAAAATATTTAACTCTTTAATTACAGCTTTAATCACTTAAACCTATCAAGTAAGGCTAAACTCTTTAATCACCTGAGTTCTATCATTCCCCTTGCTAGTTTTAATTATTTTATATCTATAGGGTTAGTTTACAAACTAAACAACATAAGATACAAAAGTTACACAATTTTGGAAGAATGGCAGGCTTCTGTCTCAGAGTGTGTCCCCTCTAGAACACCCAAAGAATAGCCCTGCCACCCTCTGCCAGGCCAGCTCAATCCCAGGCTGTACCTGGACTTCCTTCCCATCCAAAATGCCATCCTTTGGGAAACACAGGCAGCTGCAGCAGGATCACCCAGGCATCTTCGAGGAAGAAGAGAAAACCAGAGAGCCAGAGAGCCAGCTTGAGAGCCCTTCTTTTATTTCAAATCTTCTAGCCCATAATTCCATGCACTCTGGAGGCATTTAGCACCTCAGCCAGTCCTGTTCTAGACTGTTTACCATTGCCTCAAGCAACCTCCTCCTATGGCCCCTCCCTTCTCCTCCTTAGTGATTTGATCAGGCCTCTCTGTATCAGTTGTAGATTCAATTGAAATATAATTGATAAAGAACTTTGCTTCCCTGTAAGATATAATATTTCAAGATAATTTCTTGGTAAGTAAAATTACTATACAATGATATAAAAGAATAACATAAAGCTCTTATTTTTAGATTTAACACATAATTGCAATATATATTAAGACCAAACAGTATACAAGGTTTTAAAATGTTGTACAGGACTTATCAGAAGTGGGCGTTGAGCATTGGAATCAGTTCATAAATTCCCAATATGCATTATAATCTGGGTTACAAATACTCAGAGACCACTACTTGATGTCCCCAGAGGGAACCACCACTTTCGGCTTATACACTGTCACTAACAGGACACCTGCTACCCTCCTCAAGCTTACTGTTTGAACTTGATTTTGAATCTTTGCAAGTTCCTCCCTGGGGCAGGTTGAAATTTCTAGAACATCTATGTTGATAAAATAATGTATACAAATTGAATATAGTTATTATTCTGTTTGGAAAAGCTTCCTGTGTAATTTTGAGCATATTAAATAAGTCTCATTAGTTCACAATCTTTCCTTTTATAAGGAGAGAGAAAAAAAATCCTTGAGGTATTTGAGGGGCCCATTCCTATAACTCGAAGTCATTTCTCAGTTTCTAAAATTTAAACTTTGGGAAGATTGTCAAATATACTTAACCAAAAGATTATAATGTAAACTTCTTGTAAAACAATACATTTTTTTGGTAATAACCCTAAAAGACATTAATCAAATTTAAAACTGGTTTTAGTATCAAATATTTTGTCTAGGACATAGGATCCTACTTAATTTATATAAGTACTTAATATCTTTAGGCCAATAAATACTACACCCTAACTATACATCTGTAGGCAGAAAATGCACCTCATGTAATACACAGACACATATAACATGAAGACCATACACATAAAGACTATACACATAATTTGAATTACAAATTTAAAACTTTTACAAACTTCTACAATCTTCACAAGCTTTTCTGCAACTTTCACAGACTTTCTTATCTCTTTAGAAATAACTGTCTTTAGAATAACTCACTTTTAATCCTTGTCCTTCGAAATTGCCTCTCCGGAGTCTTATGCCTTCTATTATTAAAACTGTAAAACCATACAGTGTTTTCAACTTAATTTGAACTTTTAACCTTTAGAAACTTCAATTTGCAATGATAAAAAGTAAGTAACCAGCAACCAGCATTCCCTAGATTGACTTTTATGAATATACTTGATGACCTTTGGAAATGTAGGTTCCTCTCTTGGCAAACACACTCTCACTTTCAAGAAAACACTTTCAACAAAGCACAGGACATTTATCATCAGCTCCAAATCCGGTCTACAGCTTCTTTGTAATATAAAACCAAAAGCAGGTAAGCTTAAATTGATTTGTCAGATATAGTGTAGCAGAAAGTGAGACCAGGAAAGACTCAAGCAGCACCAGGAGTAACAAAGGGAAAGTTTATTTACGCATGTGGGCCCAGTGGAGTACTCTCTCAAAGCCTGGGCCCAGAACAATAGCTCTGCATTCCTTTTATGTTGGGCCAAATGGGGAGGGTCTCGGGAGGCGTGGTACAGGTCTGAGGAGGGTCCTGGGAAACGTGGTACAGGTTTGGCGCGAAGGGGTTTACAGAGACGGGAAAGAAGCATTTCCAGCATTAGTCAGGGTAATGGCGTTTCATCTTTGGCGTCTCAGCCTTGATTTCCCTCTACAATAGCTAAGGTTTTCCACCTTTTGATAAGAATTCTGTCCCTAAAATTTGTACTTTAAAACATGGCCTAGACAAGTGAAAAAACCAGATATTTGCATTTCAAAAATGTAAGGAAAGAAAAGCAAACTGTTCCTAGAAGGACTTTGATTTCATAAAGCCAATTACCCATAAGTTTTTTAAGGTGAATAGAGCAGGTTTCAGAAAGGTAAAAGGATTTGTAACAGGGACTCTTCCAAAGTGGGATTTGTATTGATGTCCAAAATGTGGGGTGTTCAAGAAAAATATAGGATATTCTCCCCTGCCCCCCGCCCCCTGCACAAGGTGGGCCACCATGGGGGAAGGGAGACAAGGAGTAGGGCCTTTCAGAGTCACTGTGCTTATCAATAACAGGCCAGCTTCAGACCCGCCATGGAGCAGGGCCATTGAGAGTCATTTTGCATGTCAATAACAGCAAGGTAGCTTCCTGCTTCATACCTCACATGCAAAAGATTCATACCTCACATGCAAAGACGGTTATTTTGCATATCAACAAGGCTAACCAGGAACGTTTGCTTAACTTAAACCCAGGAGGTAACTGGGAAGAAGCTCCCCCCGTTACAGGGCCTGTGCATGACAACTGGGAGATGTTCAAACCAGGCCACGGGGAAACAATGCGAAGACCCTGTGAGAAGGAAAAGGGAGAAAGGACTCTTGCTAGTGGGTCATGAGAAGATGCCACATGGTTTTGAATTAAGAACTGGAGATCTTGGTGACACAGCTGATGGTGCTGGGGACTGGGAGAGGCCTGCCTATCCGAACTCCCGACTTCTGTTCTTTTCCTCCCAAAAGATGGTACCCCTGACTGACCTGACTGGGCAAAGGGGGGAAAAGCAGGACTTTGTGTGTGTTGGTGGTGTTTTAAAGGGATTTGAGATTTAACAGTGATATTTAGCCATTACTCAAAACCTGTACCAACCCTTGAATAAATAGTTCTTTTCCTTTTCACTAAACTCTGGCACGAGAGCCATAATTTCTAAGGGTGGTGGGCAAAGAACCTAGAACAGAGGGACCCCAGGGAAGGTGGAGGGTTGTTTTGCTAACAGTATCTGAGCCCCCTCCCCAAAAGGGTCCACATTCGGTAACAGATTCAGATGTGTCACCACCATCTCCAGTTTTTATCCCAAAACCATGTGGCACCTTCTCATGGCCCACTAGCAAAAGTCCTTTCTCCCCTTTCCTTCCCGCATGGTCTTCACATTGTTCCCCAGTGGCGTGGGGTGAACCATCTCCCAGCTGTCATGCACATGTGCTCTGTACCTCAGGGAGCTTCTCCCCAGTTCCCTCCTGGGTTTAAGTTAGGCAAACCTTCATGGTTAGCCTTGTTGATGTGCAAAATAACCATCTTTGCATGTGAGCTCTGAAGCTACCTTGCTGTTATTGACATGCAAAATGACTCAATGGCCCTACTCCATGTGTCCCTTCCCCCATGGTGGCCCTCCTAGTGGGGGTGGGTGGGAGAATATCCTATATTTTTCTTGGACACACCACATTCTGGACTCCATTACAAATCCCCCTTTGGGAGGCCCTGGCTGGACCCTGTTAAATTTCATGTTCTGGAGCCACACCTCTGGCCCTATAAAGACTTTATTCATAAAACAAAGACAGTTATTTTTAATACCTCAACAGTTGCGTAGCCACTCAAATGTTTGTAAATGACCGACAAATCCATTTACCCATATTTGAAATATTTTTCGATCTGGGTTCATATTTCCTGTTTACTAACAGCATATAGCTTAGGGCATCTCTGAGAGCCATAAAGGCCTAAATACACAGAACCCCTGTCCATCTCTCATGGAAATACTGAAACAGGTCCAATTGTAAGATAGCATTAAAATCAATGGTGTCACTGGCTTGCCAAACCTCTCCATTGCCCACTTTATATTGGAACCAGACCATGTTACAAAAGTATGGTGGTCTCTTTCTTGAGGGACTCAGGGTTAAATTCCTCCCAAATGGAGAGTATGTAGCCCAAAAGGGGACTCTAGGCACCACGGACCAATTCTGCATCTACAGAGAGACAGATATGTAGCAAGCTAAGAGTTAGAGGCATCCTTCTAAGTCTCTGGGCTGTTTTGGGCTATTCTGAGTAGAGCAGGTACCCTGTTAGGCTGTCCCTGAGGCTCTCATGGAAGTTAATAATGATGAGAAGATGGTTAGCAAAAATTCAGTCAGTCTCAAGATAAGTTTCCTCCTGGGAGTTCCTTTAAAATCATTTTTTTTCCCATTTGGTCAAGTATCTGGTTTATTTAGTTCTAAATACATTTCACCCTACCAGGTAAATCGGGACAGATTTGATTGGTAAAAATATATATTGCCCCATAACATTTCCTAGTTGGGAGAAAATGATAGAGACTCAAAAGGTGGAAAATTGTACTTTCAGGAAATAGTTTGATAAGCCTAAGTAGTAAATGCATGTGAAAAAGCTGTTGTTTCAGGAGCTGTGGGTATGGCCCACCCTGACCTTAGGAAATGACAATGATTGATTTTTGTGCTCCACAAGAGAGAGACAACCACCTGGGGCACAGCTGGAGATGTCGGTGCCATTGGGTTCTAGGAAGAGACAGGCCCTCACTCTGTGAGAATGCTGTAGTTGGGGTGGGGAGGGTGATTTCCCCTAATTTTCCCTGAACTCCAAATCCCTCATCACACTTTGTTCTCTGTTTAAAAAAGGCTGGCTCGAAGGGGAATGTAGGATGGTACAAACCTGCCATCTTCTCAGGTTGCTGGCCATCTGAATAAAGCACACATAAAGACTGAATCCCTGTCTCTGCTTATTCAGTCTAGTAGGTGACAGGCAGCCTGAACACTGGTTTTTCCAGTTTCAAAAACAGTTTCTGATTTAAAAACAGATATTATATAATTCCCTTTACTATTTGTATAGAAGTGTACTCTGAGGGAGGATGAGAGTTTCCAGAGAAAAAGGGAGGGATTAGGTGAGTAAAGTGAAGGGATTAGGAAGTATGAATTGGCAGTCACACAAGAGCCACAACAATGTCATATGAGAGGATGGGATAATCAAATGCCTTTGTAAATTTAGCTGAATTTGCAAAAAACTGCCAAGCCTGACCTCAGTTTGGAAGAGGTCTGACATTGAAAATGGAGCCTGGACCCGAATAATGCCCTCCGACCCAGCATCCTAACAGAGAGGGAATTGGGTCTCTGGTTTAGGGGGTCACTGAGGGGATGGCCAGAATGGAATGACTGGGAGAAACCCAATCTGAAGGGTGGGCAGGGGGGAAGTCTGAGGAGGAGAAGTAAGGAGAAGAGATGAACGGAGAGGGTGTTATAGTCAGGAGAAGGGGTGGAAAAGTGACTTGAGTTTAAAAATGCCACTTTTTTCCTCTGCCTTCAGAGGCAAGCCTTGTTGTTTTCAGGATTTAGCAGCGCCTAGGTTTCCAGGAGGAGAATTTAGAGTGTTTTACAGTCTGGGACAGCAGGGGTGGAGGGTGTGAAATTTTCTCCCTCTTTGTACCATTATTTTTACTTAACTTGGGCATGTTGATGGGAGAGACCTGGTTCTTCTTGCTGACACATGTAAAGAATTACAGAGCAGAAATCTATTAGCGTGCAGTCAGAGTTTATTAGTGATCTGTTCCCATGGAAGAGAACGGGCCTAGCTAGGGTGGGGGCGGGGGGTGAAAAGCATGGGTTCAGGGCAAAGCAGGGTGGTGAAAGTAAGGATGGCTGAAGGCAGGGTGGCAAGCCCCCAGGTGGCCAGAGAGCCAGGAGTGCCAAAAGTGCCAAGAGAGCAAGCTCTTTGTTCTGAGGACTTATGTAGCTAGTGGGATGGGAGTAAAAAAAAGTTACATATTGATTAACTGGTAAATGTGGTGCCAGCTTTCCTGGGTGGATGTGACTACAAACTTAGACACGCATGGGGGTCTGTTAGCCCAAATCCTTATCTTGCTTCATACTCCATTTGTTCATCTTGTTGTAAAACAGGCTCATGGCAGGAGGCAGTTAATTAAAGTTGGGGTAGTTACCCAAAGTTATTTATGGGTTCTCCTTCGGGCACCGTGGACCCTCTCCCATATTCCAGGCCTTGGGATGAAAACAACAGTTTCAAGACTTTCTTTCCCAGGTAGTGGAAATGCTACATGGAATTTCATGGACTTCCCTCCTTCCTTCCTAACATAGTATTTCTCATGATGCTGGAACACCTGGCAGTATTATCAGACCAGGCTCAGGACTGCTGAGTTAGTGGGTGAGACATGTCTCCCTCCTCCTCCCTGCCTTGGTTTACTATTCATTCTAAGTGATAAAAGGCATTTCCTGGCAACCAGGATGCTAGACGCTGGCCCCTAACAGCAGTGCAATCTCAGAGTTCTTCCTATGCTGTCTCCTGCCTCAGGCACAGTAAGGCCAAGCCTACTTTGAAAATGGAGTTGAATGCAGGACTTGGGTTAGGCAGGAAAGGAATAGCATCACCCTCCCCCACCCCCCACACCCACTGGGTAATATTGATTAAAAGAGCCTGGTTTTAAGGGGTTATAGTGCAGCTCAACTGGAAAGCAAATACAGCAATTACTCTGTAGCAAGATAGACAAGGGGTGGTGGTGGTGGTAGAGGTGTAAATAGAATGGTCAGAGAGAGGAGGGGAAGAAAACTTATGAGTGAGGCAAATTTGAATGAAAAGACATAGTCAGGAGAAAGAGGCCTAGAATCCCTGCTGAAGGTTAAATTCTTGTCCCCTCTCAGGAACTAAACCTAAGTAGGGGATTGAGATGTTTACAGTAAAGGTCAATTTGGAAGATAATACTATAGTTAAGAGATCTGTTTATGGGCCAGACATCCTGGCCACCCAGTTTTATTGAGATCAGACCACATCCCAATAGAAAATCAAGTATTTGGGCTTGAGGTCTCAGAGCCTTCAAGTTCTTAAGTATAATAAAGAGGGATCTGATCATATCACTGGGGAGGAGAAGGGAAGAGCCATAGGAGGAGGTTGCCTGAGGCTATGGTGAAGAGCCTAGAACAGCATTGGCTGAGAAGCTGAATGCCTCTGGGGTGTGTGGAATTATGGGCCAGAAGATTTAACATAAAAGGAGGGCAGAGACTGGCTCTCGGGCTCTCTCCCTCAAGGATGCCTGGATGATCACGTTGCAGCTGCCTGGATATTTTGGATGGGAGAAGAAACTCCAGGCACAGCCTAGGATCTGGCTGGCCTGGCAGAGGGTGGCAGGGCTATTCTTCTCTGGGTGTTCTAGAGGGGACATGCTCTGAGACGGAAGCCTGTCAGTCTTCCAAAATTGTATAGCTTTTGTATCTTATGTTGTTTCAATTTGTAAACTAATCCTATAGAAATGAAAACTAAAAACTAATAGGGAGAATAACAGAGGAACTAAGGAGTTAAAGATTTTAACCTTAATTGACAGGCTTAAGTGACTAATGCATGTGGAACGCTGTTATTCCAAACTTGTGTAGATTTTGAATAAAGACTCCTTTCCTTTATCGCCAAACTTTACCTCCAGAAATTTGCCTAGAGGGTGGTAGCAGACAGCAGGACCCCACTTGCTGTTCAGTAACAAATAGATAATCCCAGTAGGGGAGTCCTTGGGTGGAGTCAATTGAGTACTGCTCATGGTAAAAGAGAAGGATATCTTAGGGATGAGAAAAAATGGGGGGGGGGGGTTAAGGAGGGTGTCCCCAACTCAAATGACCTAAAGACCTGCCGCCAAAGTTGAGCATCTCTGAACCTGAAGACAGACTAACCATGAAGATCTAACAGCCAGGTGTTCCTGAACCCAAGAGTGGGTGGAACCCAGCAGGGTGACAGAGGTATCCCTCACAGATGAAACCCTGGGAAAGTGATAGATCCAGTACTGTGGTTTATGAAAACAAGATGGGGGCCTAAGCTATCACTTTCAACAAAACTCACATTTTCATCCTGAGATTCAGAGACTTACTGATCACTGGCTGTGTAGGGGGTGAGGAGGAGGCTGTCTACAGTGTCCAGAGGGATAGAAAAGGATTAGAATCCTCCCTCCAAAACTCACAGAAAGGGTTATGGGTTAGCCTGGGTCAAGCTTCCACTGCCCACCACACCCCTAGTTGAAGTCTCAAGAGGTGGAGGAGACAGAGAAGTAGATAATGTCCCCTTACAGGCCACCAAAATATCAGGGCGGTCAGAGACATGGTCTGTGAAAGTATTCACAAAGAGAAGAAAATGCAAAGGGCAAAGCTTTTTTTACCAAGAGTGGAAAGGGGCATGGTGTGGAAAGATACAGCAGCATTGAAGGATGGGGACTTTGACCATCTATTGGACTATAATTGGATTATAAAAGTGTTGGGGGGGTTCTGTTGTGTGGCCCCTGGGCTGTTGGGGGTGTTGCAACACCAGAGGTCTCTGGTGTTTTTGCATAAGCTGCAGTTTGTTCCACTGTTATCTTCTGCCTGCAGCTGTGTGGAGCTAGTACTCAAGTTCTGTTCCTGCTTACCAGTAATGTTGTCCAGGAGACAAAAGCACAGAAGAGTGAAATGGCAGTCATGTTTGACAAGGCCGTAGGCCTGCTCAGCAAACAGCGCCACAAGAGCAAATGGTACCAGCTTTAATCTTTCAAGTAAGAGTTTTATTAGTATGTTCTCAGGTGAGAGAGTGGACCTGCTGAGGGTGGCAAGAAAGGCTTAGCATAGAAGCAACGAGAGAGCCCAGGCTGGACTGCCTTAGCTCACTGGGAAATCAGAGAAATGGCGCCTGAGGGACGGGTTCAGGGAATTAGCCCGAGACAAGCTGCCAGCCTCCCATTGCCTTAGAGTTTAGGAGACGTGTGCCTGTGAAAAAAGAAGTGGGGGAGGGAGGAGAAGGAAAACGAAGATGGCACTGGCTACTCCCCGGAGGAAGGGTTCATGCACTGGGTCCTTTGTCTTGAGGCTTTTATCTCTTTCATGCAGACAGAAATCTTAGGGGAGGTCTCAGGGCAGGGTTTCAGAAGAATATTTATCAGTTCCCCAGGTAAGTCCTTTCAGGGTTATGGTCTGCTCTGATTTGGTCAGTGGCAGGGCAGGGGGCCTTCAGTCATTGCAGGTGGTTCTGGCCTTGCCCACCTGGTTTTGCTGCTTTTCTGGGCCTGGAGCTGAAATACAACTGAGGCCTAGATGTTATTTCCAGGGAGGTGGCCTTTTGTATCTGGTTGCAAATGTTTGGCCATTATGTTCACCTGTCTATCTCAGTTTCCCTATTCCACTTGCCAAGGAATTTTCCTACCTTCTTACTATCCTGTTTCACAATTATAATCCAATCCCTGTCTCTCCTTTTTGGCTGAGTGGTGACAGGCAGCACAAGCCCCAAACTCTGTTGCCCTCCGGTTTCATAAACTGGCTACATGCACCATGTAGTGCTGCCAGTGCTCTGGAACCATTTTGGACAGAGGAAGTCTGTGTGCAGGACCAGCTAGAAGAATAGCCCATCATCTGCTAACAGAGGTCCCTGTGTGCAACCAGAACGCTGTTTGATTTTGCCTTTTCTTCCAAGAATATGAGCTCTAAGGCAAAGGGCAGTAATACGGAGAAAACAATTGCCCCCTTTTCTGTGGCCTCATAGCATTTTGTTCATATTTAAGTTCTAGCACTGAGCAAGATCTGTGGCCCTTTGTCTGATTCTGTGTCTACCTGGGAGGAACTCAAGAACAAAGGTCATCTCTGTGGCCCAGTATTTAGCAAGAACTGCACATGTGTCTTCCATAATAAAGACATGAGTGGTGAAGGCAAATGGTGGGAATAATGTTCTTAATTCTGAAACTATAGGATTTACTGCGTGGAATAACATTAAACTCAAGAAATGATTTTTTCCTCTTGCTTATTATAAGCAAACTGAATTCCAGGAAGACCTCCATGAAAATCTGAGTGTTCCTCACCCTCACTTTTCCTTTGCTTTCAAATGCAAATGTAAGAGTGAAAGCACAATAGACCTTTTCAGGTTTGTTCCAAGGGAACAGCAGTCTGAAAAGCTGGTTAGCTTCGTGGTTACTTCTTCCAAATCTGCAGGCCTTCTTGCCACTTGAGCTTGGTCCCAAAGGCGATCAGGGTTACCAGCCTATTTCTGAGTCTGCTGAGCAGATCACAGCAGTGTTTCCCAAGATGACCGGAATGGCAGCCCTCCACCATGAACTCACCCTCCACCATACCTTCCTTTCTTCTCAGCCACCCTCCATCATACCTTCCTTTCTTCTCAGCCACCATGGAACCAGAGTGCTAAATAAAGAGCTGACATGTGTCTTCAAGCAGCCAAATTCACCTCTGTTTATTTCACCTCCAGGAATATTCTTTGGCTGGGAGCCCTGAGCCTTTAGTGCTGGCTGCTCAGCTGGGACAGACAATGACAGACTTCCAAGATGGTCTTTGGGCAGAAGTCCACTTGGGCTTCACCAAAGGCTTTTTAGAAGTCCACGGGCACATGCACATGTGTTTTTGGTAGCAGCTATGGAAGAGTTGAAGCATCATATCTTTTTGGAATGAAGTAGGATATAAATAAATGGAAAAGATGCCAAGTTTCATTTCAGATATTTGTTTACAAGGAAAAGATATGATCCTTCCCCCCCATCCTCCATACTGCTACCAGTGTCATATTCCTAAAGTGAGAAACTGATCCTAGCATGGCTCTGCCTCCAATACTTCAAATCTGTCTTGACCCACCAGTTTGCATTCCTTTCCTCCACTTACCAGGCCTGGGAACCATACACTTTCCAACTCACCTCCCACCTCCCTGTGACATGCCCATTGCATTCCTTCCTGGTGACACAGACTCATGGTGAACATGGCCCCCGTTCCCTACACTGTACACTCTGCTAGGTGACTGTGCAGTGACCACGGATTGCCCCACTCCCTCAGTCTGGGTTGGCCTGGAGACTTGCTTTGCTCAGACAGTGTGACAGCATGCTGGTCTCATGTATTTTCTTCAAGAGGCCTATGTACTTCTGCTCTCTCATAGAATCCTGCTTCTCTTAGAACCCAGCCCAGGGCACTCTGGTGGAAAACGAGCTTTCACACAGAGCAGAGACAAGTCACCCTGGTGGAGGCCTCATGGGTGAACCATCCCCAGCCAGAGGAGGGTCCCAGCTAAGTCCAGACACAGGAGTGGGCCCTGCTTAGATGGGCAAAATGTGGCAGACCCATGCACCCTCCCAGCTACCTACAGATTCATGACACAGATGAAATGCTGGTTGTAAGTCCCTGGATTTAGGGTGATTTGTTACACAGTGTGACTTTAGTGTGACCAAAGACAGCTGGTACACAACCCAACTGCTGACAGTTCCCGCCCCTAAGGGTTCTTTCACTCCTTCAGCATTTTTCAAGATGCTGTTTTCTATGCTTACAATAAGTCTCCATTCGGTCCATAACCATTAATGTGTCACCATGATGCTCAACATTCTGCTCCCTGTCCTTGTCCTTACAACTCCATGTGCCCCTGCCAAACTTAGCAATACTGCAGTGGACTCAGGTCTCACTCATTTCTCTTCTCTCTCACCTCAGAGTCACTTGCTCTTTCCTCCCTGCTTCTTAGCACTTCCCAGTTGTCACATTATATTGAATTTATTTTACTTTTCTGTCTCCACTACATTGTAAGCTCTTTGGGAGGAAAGACAACCTTAGAGCAGCCAGAGCTCTAAGTCAAGGCTACACGTTTTAGTTGCACAACTATTTTAGTTTTCCACTAAGAGTTTTCCACTCTTATCAATGAATCTCTATACTCATAAAATAAAGATATAGAAATATGATATAATACAAGTAAGAACAATATTCTAATTACCTTTCAGTTGTGTGTTAGCACTATGCCAGCATTAAGGTTACAAAAATCAGGTTAATTAACCCTGTAAAAGAGATGAGCTAAGGTCAATGCAAAGATTTGTGGGAGTGGTAACCCCCAAGTGATCAGATTTATCAAGATTTTATTTTTCTTACTTTATCTAGAAACTAGAAGTCATATTCTTATTGGGACTAATGGTATAAGGCAGGAAAGGGGCTTTCACTGCATTGTAATTCTGCCTTGGCAAACGTCTGATTACTACATGAAATTCCTGCTCACAGGGTATATTTTCTGACCAGAGGAGATGACTTCATAAGTTCATGGATTGAATTTGTTTTATGTTACAGTGTGTTTTTCCTTTTTCATGGCACCCATGTTAAGCAGGTATTTTGGAATTGGTGGAATAAAGACTCCATTCAGATGGTTCAAGTGATGGCAGGTAATTAATTGTAAAGATACAAAAATAAGTCCAACAGGATCCTTAGTTGAAAAAATCTGAGGACAGGAACCGTAGGACAGCTGTGTTATGAAGAAAGGAACTAGGAGGGTGATAACCATGTGACCTGTGCCATCAGCTGCAAAAGTCACACATGGTCCCTACCCCGCAATCTCTGTTGACACTTATGTTCAACTTCCTGAGACTCCAGTCTACCTCCTTCAGGACCTCTCTCTCAGACTGACCCACCAGATTCTGCTGCTGTCTGAAAATTGTTCCACTGCATGTTTCTGAGCTCTTATTGTTAAGAGAAATAATCCGATTGACACAACTCTTTGCCTAATTTGGCTCGAACTTTCCCCAGCAGGTCTCACAAGCTATGGGCCACCCTGAAGTAGACCTCCTCAGGCCTTTGGGAAGAAGTGCTGTGTCAGCCTCAGAGTGAAGAATGAGATGCATATTTCCTCAGGGACCTTAAATACTCATCATTAGCATAGACTTTGTTTCCAAGAGAAGAACAGGAACAAAATTTTCAGATCCTGACGGTTGATTTGTTTTAAAAAATAGACTTAATTTTTTATAGCAGTTTTGGGTTCACAGTGAAATTGAGCAGAAAGTAGAGAGTTCCCATGTACCCTCTGCTTCAGTTACATAAAATGACTCAGCTGAGCTCTGGGTAGTCCGTGAAAACCCTCTGCCAGGGCCCTTCTTGCCTCATCCTCTTGTTTCTCTCAACAATCTTATAATCTCTATCTCTCTCCCACTACCCCCCATGATACAAGATTGTGATTTCAGACAATATGAGGTGACCAGGCTTGACCCTCTTTGACTGTAGAGTTACCTGTCCCCTACCCATCCTTTTGTCTGACACAAAGACCACTCTCTTTCAACAAAACATGGTCCTTTGCTGGATTCCAGGCACTCTGTACTTTAAAACATGATCTTATTTAAGCCTTACAAGTACCCTGTGAAGCTGGTACTTATAACTACTTTTACAGATAAGGAACCTAAGTCTAAGAAACATTGAGAACTTTGTCAGTGACCCACCAGCGTGACTAATTCAGGTGGAACCAATCCCTCTGGCAGGTGACTTGCTTTTGCACATTAGAGTCCTAATAATTAACACCTGCCAACACGGTATCTGCACACCATGAATAAACTAACAATGTAAAATTATAGCCACAAAAGAGGGAAATTGTTAGGACAATATTTACCTTAGATTGTTTTAGTTCATCATTTATCTTCTAATAGATTTGGCTGGTCTTTTCTCCCATGCCTTTCTTTTATCAGAAGCAAGCTTAGTGTTATATAAATATATAATCACATTTCCCACAAGATAAGGTGGTCAGAGAAAGCCAGTGATGATGACATATACTGGACATTAAGGAAGCCTGAAGCCACACTTAAATTTCAGGTGGAGTCAGTTGTCCCCTTAGATGTCATCATTGCCAACAAGGGTTTTTACACTCTGGCTTCAGAGTCCTGGATTTTGAGTGATAGTTCCAAATGGCTGATTAAAATCTGGGATCAAAAAGCTACAGTCATGGCACTGAATCTAAGGGCAAGATTGATTGATTGTACGTTTGCGGGCTTGACAGCTTTCGCAATGATGATTTAGGGCAGCAATTTTTAACCCCTGCACCACAAGAATTTTTAAAACATGCAATACCTGACTATTTAGTCAGGGGGACTGACCTCTTTTTCCTTAGATTGTCAACTAAAAAAATGGCAACAACTAATATAACAATAGCTGTCTGGCGTGAATGAATCAAAAACTATACCTATTTTTTTTAAATGTATTTAATGTGTAAAATTAAATGTATTTTTGGTGTGCCACAGAATTTTACTAATTAGTTTACGTGTGTCATGAGATAAAAGGAGGCTGAAATTCACTGACTTAGGGTAATCAACTTACCCTTCTCCCTTTTCTCCAAGATTTATGGAGAATAGCTTTATTTGTAGAGAGTTTTCTTACTTGAGAGATGATGCTTAGTTTTAGAACCACTCTGACCACAGGACCGATGCAGAAAAGCACACCAAAGCACTTAATATTTTTCCATAATAATCATACTAAAATATTTTTTAAAATGTAAAATAAATTCACTCTATTCATAACCAGTTCTAAACTAAAGTAAAATCTCAACTCAGAATTTATAAATTATCTACATTTTCTGTCTCTCCTGTTGTTTTTACCTGGCCATTGACCAGTTACTAAAAGCTTCATAGAGAATGGGAAAAAGGGAAACTAACTGTGTGTATGCTTTTTATTTTTTTTTAAAGATTTTATTTACTTAGAGAGGGGAAGGGAGGGAGAAAGAGAGGAAGAGAAACATCAATGTGCGGTTGCTTCTCACACGCCCCCTACTGAGGACCTGGTCTGTAACCCAGCCATGTGCCCTCACTGGGATTCAAACCAGCGACCCTTGGTTCATAGGCTGGTGCTCAGTCCACTGAGCCACACCAGCCAAGACTGTGTATATGCTTTTTAAAAAGAAAAAAACCCTGGAAATTAACATGACTGCATTCCAGTTAGTCATGGATTAAATTTTCTATATGTTTGTTCCCTATTCCTGTTACTCTCTGGCAATGAAATTTAGAAAGGTTTCTTTTTTAAGCATATATCCAAGTATGTGTTCTAAAATTTAAATAAAGTCACCTGAAGATGGATTTTAGTGGTCATACAGTTTCTCTTTAAGAAACTGTTGACTAAAGAAAAAAGTATGGATAAAATCATTGGAATGGTTCAGAGCTCTCTTTTTCATTTTTGTGATAAGCTGATCAGTAACCTAGTGTGTTGCAAAGGAGATTCCAGTCTGTTAATGAGTTAAGTAGATTTGGAACTATATATTCACCCCACTGCTGATGCCCAGTGCCCCGGCCTTGGGCCCTTTCCCTTTTCTGAGTGTCTGCCTCAAATACGGTCAGTGCATAGCCATCACCCCTGAGTAGAGCAGTTGTCTATGCTTTCAAATATCGCCCAGCTCAGGTTCTCTCCTCCTAGCTACACAACCTCTCCAATGAACTTCAGCCAGCCTGGTCCTGGCATTGACATAAGAACAGGATATTGATATTAAAACATTCCTGTTTATGTTTGAAGTTGACACTCACTGCACATCTTTAAAGTGTCTCCAGACAGGTGTCAAGGATATACCACCTAAGAGTGTCAGGAGCCATCAGAACATTATTTGTGAAATCAAGGCGCTGTCGTGACGTCATTCATGAAACACAACCGTAAAGCTTGCAGGTCATCTTGTCCAACTCTATATCTAATTCAAGAATTCCTTCTTTGTTATTTGTGGATGGAGGAAAAATAAGAAAGAACATGGAATTCATGGAATCAGAAGTTTTCGGCTTAAATCCTGGCTCTGGCTTATGCAACTCTGGTGTTTGATTTTGGGAAAATGCAAACCATCTGAATAGTAATTGCCCGTGTGCTGGGTACATTATTAATAAATAATCCCACTGTATGAACATGACAGTCCCTTGGAGTTGTATGGGCAGTTCTCTAAATCATTCTCTTTGTCTCAACTGTGCTCTTGGATACTGCATGCTCTGTCTGGGATTACCTTTGCTGTCTCTCTCACCATGCCACCTGGTTAACTTGTACCTGTTGAAGGAAATCTCTCCATGAGAGCCCCACCCCAGCCACCTGCAGTCTAAGGGACCTGCACTCTTAAGCAACCTGTGCTTTTGTCCATCATTGAACAAATCATGGGTCAATCGTGTCTCTCCATATGCCTGCCTGCGAGACTGTGACATCCCTGAGGAGAGGGATTGTGTTTTACCCCTTTAGTTATGTACTAAATTGTGTGACTAATTATACTGTCGAGTCCTGTTTTAAAAAGCGGGACCAACCAGGCTGGAGTGATTTGCCTGCTGCACAGCTCAGCTCTGCTTTGTGATACCTGCAAAACTCTAAGTACTGCCTCCGTGATTGTAATTCAACCCTCTACCATGTTAAGCCCCTATGGGACCAAGTCCAGTGTCACCACAATGCTTCCAAGGTTCAGGATGCTGCTAATACCATCACTTCTCTTGCCTAAAGGGTAACTTTACCAAAGTGTCCACCCTGTGTGCCCTCCTAGAGCTGACAGGAGAATCCTGCGGACTTCCCAATGCCCAAACCACTCATTCTCATCCTCCTCACTCCCCCTACCCCCATTTTCAGCACCCACACCTCCACCCATCTCTCCTCCCCTGAAGTGTCTACCCCTCTTGCCCACCAAAAGACTACAAACAGGTAAAATTCCCTGCACCCCTCAGATATGTGTACAGACGTCTGACCCATATATACATCAGTCTGGAGTGGCCTCTCACGTATTGACTCTCTGTAACTGCTGGACTTGCCATCAGCCTACTTCCACATACCTACCCCACACCACACATTTATCCAGCTGGTGTCTAGCTAGAGAAGGAAAATTTTGGAAAATTCACATATATTCCAGATTACCGTCTCTTCTGGGGCAAATTGCAAATGCTCTCATGTTTCCTTTATATACTCACAAGCAATGCACAGGGTTCCAATTTTTCCACATCATTGACAACAGTTGTTATTCTATGTTTTGATTTGTTTTGTTTTACTTTGTTTTTAATAATAGCCATCTACTGCATTTGAAGTACGGTTTTTCCAAAGACGGTCCCCCAAAACCTGGGTCTTCTCTGGAGTTTAAAATTTCATTTTTGCAGAACTGAAAGTACCTATCAGAACTTTGCTGCTCTGTAATCACTGTGTGCTATCAAGTTCTTACCTATATAGTAAAACCTTTATTCTCTTTAATGCTTATTCATGCTATGCAAATGACTTTATTGCCTCATAAAGGTATAAATCGAAGGATGTCTTTGGGTATTTTTTTAGGCAAATATTGTACTGACTAGACTCTACCTATTGCTGACCAGATTTTGGTGCCCCAAAGAGCAAGATAAGGTTGATGGCATTTGTTTTAGGGTACTACCTTCACTGGGTTGATTTGGGCTTGGGTGTGCTTCATGGAACAATACAACCTACAATATTCGGGGATCTCATTCTGAGGTGGGCCTTGGGATTCATAAAACCCCTGAAATTGGGATGTGTGTCTGAGAACACACTCATGTCCATGACATTCCATCAATGAAAACATGTCCCTTTATTTATGGACTTTTAAGTTTAAAATCACCATATAAAACACAGATATGACTGAAAGAAGTGAATGTCTTAAACCATTTCCTGCCATTAAGGTACTGGTGTGAATTGTTTTCAAGGTGGCTAACCAGTCAAGGTTAAACAAATTTGGATTCAGAGTTCAATGGGTCACAACTTCCTTGTTTTATATATAAAATCAGTTGCTCTGCCCTTCACTTTTTACACTTAAAATACCACAAATGTAGTTGTTTACTACCAAGATTTCACCCACCAGCCTTTAGGTTATTTTGAAATGCCTACTCTTATAAGCTCTGATTCAGTAGCATCCTTGTACATATATTTCAAATTACTCTTGTTAAATTTTCAGTAGCAATGAGTTTTGTACAGGTACCCAACTCTGGATCCATTTTAGAATTCAAATAAAGTATGATAAACTAGTGATTATAGCACATTCTCTTTCCACAAATAGTATCATCAACATTGTGAATTTTGATCCCCTCCCAATGACCCCTTCACTCCCTATGGCTTATCATTGTTTTGATTCTCATTCACACACTATTGGCCACAGGTGAACAAATGGGCAAAGGCGACTTCTCTGTTCCAGAGGAGGAAGGGCACAGCGGGCTTCACCCTCCTCAACTATGTGGATTAACCAGTTCTGCTCAAGGTTGCAATTCTTCCCTAGAGGTGCTAGAAGCCCGTTGTCCCCTGAACTCCGGTCCTGCTGACTCTACTGGCTGAACTTTGCTAGTAGAACCTTGGCAAGGAGACGGGGTCACAGGTGTGCAACCAGGCTGTCAACTTTCCTAGTTCCTTGTGTTTTCTTCATCTGTGTGCCCAAAGATAGTGGCCACAGTTGTTTTCCATGAACTTAAAAATAAATCAGCAAGTCCAGGCTATAGCGAAGGTAAAGGGGAGAAAATTGTTTAACTATTAAACATGGATCAACCCTATATAAATTTATTCAGAATAAAACACGAGCAAAATCTACTAAGTGATCTACTAATTCTTCCAAATGCTAATCTTAAAGTCTAAGTTATGTGTGTGGATGGGTTCACAATGCTGTTGAATGAAGACCATGATTTCCCAGCCTGCAATGTGAGAAATTCCTTTTACCATAGTCATTTTAGGGAGGCTGTGTCCAGCCAAGCAGGCTTCACTTTCTTAAGTCATAGAGCTTTATGAGGTCAGGCAAGGTTTCAGAACAACTTAATCTCACCTTTCATCATCCATTGTGGTGGAGCCGAAGCTGTCTACTTCCAGATTTATGTGCCTGTAAGTTTTGCAGTTGTTCTGAATTGAGGTACCTATATGTTCACTCCCCAGATAATCCTGTGTGGAATATAGAAGTTTCAAAGCAAATGTTATAACTCAGTTCAAACACCTTCTCCATTTTACAGACATCAGTCTGATCTAACTAATCATCCTGCTTCCTACAGCCCAGTTCATCTCTGACCCCAGGCTCTTCCTCTGAACTACATTGGTCCCCCCATCTCCCCATATCATCTTGGATCTCTGTGCTGTTGGACTTCCTCATCCATTTCTTGGTCACAGAGGGAGGGCAGAGGGCTGCCCCCTGACTCAGTACCAGGAGCTCTGCCACCTGCTTTTCAGCTGTCTCTGCAGATGGCTAACACTCAGGCTAATTCAATATCCCAGCTCTGTCACAGCTCATGAGCTATTAAACTTTGAAATGTATTTTTTTCTCTAGTTAGGAAGGTTTAGATTTCTGGTACTAAGAGTAGACCAAGTCTTAGGTGAGGGGATGGTATCTCTCTCCTGAAAATGGCATACTAAGATTCTGGTACATTTTTCAGAGATGAGATGTCTCCTAGCTTGGTGTCATTTTAGCCATTATACCTGATTGAAAATTCTGTTATTTCACATCAAGGTGGATCTTATTCTTGTGGGCTTAAATGGCTTATTCGCAGCATCACAGACTTCCCATGGAAATAAACTAACAAATTCAATTCACTTGTTTACCCATGCAACATTTAACAAATGTTTTTTATCTGCTAAGGATGGTGGGAAATTTCTGGAATCTTATAATCTACCAAACAGACAAGTATATGCATAAATATAACCAAAGTTTGAATTATGAGAAGTATCATAAGAGAGACACAAAATAAATTCTGTAGCAACAGAGATCTCTTCCAACTTGGGAGAGTATGGATTTCGTGAAAGACTCAATAAGGAGATATGTATCATCTGAAGTGCACTTTGAGTAATAGGTTAGATTTTCACAAGTGGATATGTGTATTTGAACAGGACACTGGGTGGTTCCCATGAAAAGCAGTACAGGGCCGAACCTGATGGTAGAGAGACACAGAATCAATTTGGGAATAACACACAGTCTTGTTTTCCTTACATATGAACAATATAAAGGGAACCAGCAAGACCTAAGATGGAAAAGCAACTCTGAGGCCCTTGAATTCCAGGTGGCAGTTTCTCCTCTTACACACAGCAGGGGGAAACTGTTGAAAGTTAAGGGACCAGTGAGGCTGGGCTGAAGATGGAAGCATACGAAGACCCGAGCTCACTCCTCCCATAGAAACAACAAATACACAGCTGCATGTGGAATAATTTTCCTCTGAAAAGAATCTGAGAGCTAGATGAATATCACCTCCACAATGAAAGATAAAAGAGACGCATGGAGATAGGCAAGACAGCAGAGACAGAATCTCTCCTGGGGCTCCATCTAACCATGGTGACCTACAACTGGGAGGGATCAAAACAAATACAGAATTCTCCTCTGAGGAGTGAAGGGACTGTGCCCCACATCAGGCACCCTGACCTTTGTATTTGATTCTAGGAAGATGAACCCCCAAAATGACCATTTTTCAAAATTAAAAGGGATTAATCTAGGAGAACCATAGGACTGTACAGAATGAAGAACCTGCTCTTAAAGGGCTCACACACAGAACTGTTCACCCTGAGATCCTGTGCAAAAGCAGCAGATTGAAAGTATCTAGACAATAAGTAAGGGCACACTTACACTAAACTTATAGCAACTGCCAGAGAAAGAGGAATCTGCTAGGACTTTCCCCAGGCACAGAAGTGCTGGTAGGTGCCATTTTTGCAATCTCATCCTAACTTGCTGGTAACGGAGCTGGCTGGTGCCATTTTTGGTGACCTTCCTCTAGGCTGCTAACACTGGAGGGCATTTCTCCACCCACTCCATGAAGCAACCATACTGGGTAAGCTCCCCAACCCTGCCCACCCCATGGTCATCTGCACCATAACTGAACCAGGTGAACATCCTGAGCCCTGCTCACTCCACAGGGCAGCTGAACTGCCACCAGGCCAGAGGAGCACACAATGGCTGACCTTCCCTGTGCCAAGATAGCTAGGTATGCACACCATGTCCTGTCCCCACGCAGCAACCATGCCACAACCAAGCAGGGAGAGCACCCCAACCTTACCACACTGAGGAGAAAAATGGGCAAACATAGTGAGAACTTCAACAAAGAGATAGAAAATATAAAACAAAAATACCAAACAGATGTTAAACGGAACTGAACAATATACCAGAGGGGTTCCACAGCAGACTGGATGAATCAGTGAGCTGCAGGACAAAACACTGAACACACCTAGACAGAGCAGCTGAATGAAAAGGCAATTTCAAACAGTGATGATATCATAAGGGGCCTCTGGGACAACATTGAGAGGAATAACATTTGCATCATAGATGTCCCAGAGGCAAAGGCAGACAGGATCAGAAAAATTATTTGAAGAAATAAAGGCTGAAAACTTCCCTAATCTGGGAAAATAAATAGACATCCAGTCCCAGAAAACCCAGAGAATTCTAGATAAGATAAACCCAAATTGAACCACACCAAGACACACTAAAATTAAAATGGCAAAAGTTAAAAATAATCTTAAAAGTTTAAAGACAAAAGAAGTAAAATTAACTAAAATTACAATAATTATTAAGGGAAACATAAAATAGAAAGGTATAAAATGTGTCATTAAAAATATAAAACTTAAGGAAGAAGTAAAAGTGTAACGCTTTGGAATGTATTCAAATTTAATTTGCTATCAACTTAAAAGAGACTGTTAGATATAGGATGTTATATGGGAACCTCACAGTAACTACAAAGAAAAAACTTATAGTAAACACACAAAAGAAAAGGAGAAGGGAATCTAAATATAATACTAAAGAAAGTCATCAGACCACAAGCAAAGAGGGAAGAAGAAATTAACAGAAAGGAATTACAAAACAGCCAGAAAACAATGAACAGAATGGCATACTTACTTTTCAATAGTTACTTTAAATATAAGTGGTCTAAATTTGCCAATCAAAGGAGAGTATCTACCCAGTCTGGGTATGGTTCAGTTGGTTGGAGCTTCATCCCTTAACTGAAAGGTTGCAGATTCAGTTCCCCATCAGGACACATACCTAAGTTGCAGGTTCAATTCCTGGTCTGGGTGTGTATGCAGGGGCCAACTGATTGATGCTTCGCTCTTGCATCAATGTTTCTCTCACTTTTTCTTTCTCTAAAAGTAATGAAAATATGTCCTCAGGTAAGGAAAGAAGAGGAAAGAAAGAAGAAAGAAAGAAAGAAAGAAAGAAAGAAAGAAAGAAAGAAAGAAAGAAAGAAAGAAAG